>JAWQFJ010035589.1:0-15000 GCA_034096865.1 Theodoxus fluviatilis
TTGCTCCTGAAAACGATGGAAAATAAATTTAAAACTGCAGTGATAGCATCTGGCAACATTAAAAAAACCTCAAAGCATCCATGATCACTAGCATTTATTGTCATTTCATACCTTTCTGAATAGTTTTATTATTACTTCAGATGATTTTCGCGTCACTGTCTGTGTTTCGATCATCATCCTGGACGGAAATAGCGACCGCATGTCTGTGTTTCAAAATGTTGCTGTTTCTAACGTAATTTGGTCAAATATAGTTCTGGTTTAATTAGAATAGCTTAAATATATCATATTCAAGTAGAGGATAACGATATATATGCTTATTTCTAAGCCATTTCGAAGCCATTAGCGCAATTAGCGCCATTTCGCTAAATACTAAAATAGCATGACCGACGCGAAAGTCGGATGTAAACAACCTTGGAACAAGGTTGAAAAGGTGTTGAAAAGCTTTAATAACACCATACAAAACTCAAATTATGTAACCCAGTTCTATATACATTCATTACATTTGCACAAAACAATGCAGATTAATTTTTTGGTACTGTTTTAACTTGATTTCTTCACTCACCTCGGCAACAGATTCAGTGTATTCCATGATTCGAAGAAAGCTGACCGGAAGTTAGCCCCCTTCGAATGCAGCGCTGCGCGTGGTACGGCACCACGCTACACATACACTGTAGGAGAGAGAGGCAGTGTCGGGCATCCTTCTCTATATAATCTATGATCGGAGGTACTCAGCCGCGCCTAGCGGGATAATCCAAAATGGCGGAGACCGTGCCAGTCGGGTTGCTGTTCAGACGGCAGTCCTGAACTGTACGTGTCACTGTTCGAGCCTAAAAAAGGTGTACGCACAGTATTTGCTGTTTGAGAATTCACTTGTACAATTTTTGGAGTTTGCATTGTGGTTATTTCTTGACGAACATAGTCGGTACACGTGAGGGGTGAATTGGAAATTTGCTGGCTGCATGTTCCACAGGGAAATGAGCAGGTGTTGGAGTAGTTTAAAAAAGAAGTAGCCCGATGACCAGGGGGTAAATGTGTGAGGTTTGAACATTCATGAATGGGTGGAGAGGTCGCAATATAAAAAGGAGCGCCACCTTTATCGCCCTAGCAGCTCTGCGGCAGGCTATCGCTTGCTCGATGGCTCTTCGCGAGGCACTCGCGTTCATGAACCGAGCGCCCACACAGCTATGGAGTGTCCAGTACTTTGCTCGGCCTCCTGATGACACCTCACTGTCATTTGCCCAGCGTGGACATTTAATCCTGAACGCTGGATCTGCAAAGATTACCTGAACCGGAGCTTTCCACCCGTGTCTCGGATTTCGCAGCCCCCTGAGGGTTGGGACCATTCTGTGAACCCGAGTCACGTGACTCTGGCACAGTTCCCAATGAATGCGTAATAGTCTTGACCCTTTGCATTACAGCATTGCACCAAAATAGTTCGTTCTGATCCTATTTTTGTCTCCACTTTTTACAGAAATCATTCAGATGTCAAAACTTGTTTCCATTACAACACAAACATTTTATTTTATCGAATAAACGCTTGTTTATTGCCTCAACAAGAGTAAGTTAAGAGTTTTGTGCGAAATAGTCTTAGAACTACTTTAACGGCGTATGCCAGGGAGCAGATCGGCTATCCCACAAGCCTCTCGTGTGACCTTCATTTGCATATTTCGGACGAAAACCTTCCACCACGTGATGTCAACTGGGCTAGAGACACTTTCGCCGGTAGGCGAAGTCGTGCCGTGACTTTCGCTGTCTCTAACTAGTTTCCCTTGATTTCATGATGACTGGCCATACATAACCTACACAGGCTAATAGGTCGTAAAACTCCTTTCATTCATCATTTGTTCATTCATTCATTCATTCAATCGGGGTTCACACGACAGAGATATATGAATTTCGAGCAAATATTCTAAGGCGTCTTTTTTCACATTCAGTTTTTGTTCTTGTAGTGATTAAACCCATCCTTCAGGTTAAAGACACACGCTATCCTGGCCATAAAACACGCGCCTCTTTTGGGTTTAAATTATGTGCAGTTTTGGACTTTTTAAGTGCACGCATTTTGAAATGCGCGCTTCGAGGCACTGGCAAAAACGCGCCGATTTTGGAGGCAAAGGTTTGCACGAGTGCAGGAGGTTGAGACAACTTGGGCGTTTCCATTATTCCTCACGCAGAAGAAGTACATCGGAATGAAGTTGTCGAACATGAAATTCACATCAAAGGGCATTGTGCGAAAAATATAAACGTTTAACGTCGCTTTTATGGATATGCGCGAACGCACGCACACACAAACGTTTACAGGGTTTCCTGATATAATTTTTCACAAGGAGTATGTATTCCCACAGAAAGCCTTCACGACACCCACCTCCCTAAGGATTGGGGGTAAGAACAGATTCACCGCGTCTTCCTGCACGATTTGTATGGGGCGTAAAGATAGGGAAGACAATGGATGGCAGGCAGTAAAACTCTATCGTTGCCACCACCACCCTGGGTCTATATTGCCACCCCATCATGTCCAATGGGTGGATACTTTGGTGCTACGCTTATTCAATAGCGACTAGAGGTTCTTGTCTCGCAAAAGAACTTTACTGCAGTCAGTTTGAGAAGGGTATTAGTCAACAAGCAGACTCATAACGTTTAAGTACTCTCAAAACAGCACAGTAAACTTGCATGTTTGTTTTCTTCAATTTACGGCCCGTTCCTCCCCCGCCCAGCTATGATAAACAGCACACTAAACCTGCATGTTTGTTTTCTTAAATTTACGGCCCGTCCCCCCCCCCCCCTCCCCTCCCCGCTATGATAAACAGCACATTAAACCTGCATGTTTGTTGTCTTAAATTTACGGCCCGTCCCCCCCCCCCCCTTCCAACCCTCCCACCCCTCACCCCCCGCTATGATACGCACCTCAAAGAAGGGAATTGGACGGGCGTTTCCTTTTTTTCTTTCTTTTTCTTCTTTTACTTTTTTCTACTTCTTTTTTTTTTAGAGGTGCAGTTGGAGGTTCTGTAATCATATGCTAAGTCCAATCAGTCAGCTCTTGTGATAGATGTTTTCAAATCCAGACATTGTCTGGTCTTTCTTTGCAATGATGATACCGATTCTGCATGATTACAACGATCGCTATAAAATACACAACTTTCCTTTTTAAGACCAGAAACGCCCTCTCGATTCCCTTTGAGAGTATTCTCGTAAATGCAGTCGCTTGAGATTTATAGCACTTTCGCTTATCGTGCAAAACCAACAGAAATGTCAAATAAAGAGACGCGTCAATGCCCATGTTTTATGTTCCTACTAGAGGGTTTCGCCCTCAACACACGCCACGCACGCTACCCAGGGGTACAGCAAAAAACACGCAACTGTCCGGGGTGTTAAATTACAGAAAATACAGATTGAGAGAAGTATGATAAGCCGATGATTGAGGGCCTCTCCTGCTATCCTTGTCGCCTCCTACATACCATCTCCTCCTTTTCCTTCTCCTTCTTGTCCTCCTCCTCCTTCTTTTCCTTCTCCTTCTCCTCCTTCTTTTCCTCCTCCTCCTCCTTTTCCTCCTCCTCCTCCTCCTCCTCCTCCTCCTCCTCCTCCTCCTCCTCCTCCTCCTCCTCCTCCTCCTTCTTTTCCTCTTCCTCTTTCTTTTTTTCCTCCTCCTCCTCCTCCTCCTCCTCCTCCTCCTCCTCCTCCTCCTCCTCCTCCTCCTCCTCCTCCTCCTCCTCCTCCTCCTCCTCTTCCTCCTCCTCCTCCTCCTCCTCCTCCTCCTCCTCCTCCTCCTCCTTGTCCTCCTCCTCCTCCTCCTCCTCCTCCTCCTCCTCCTCCTCCTCCTCCTCCTCCTCCTCCTCTTCCTCCTCCTCCTCCTCCTCCTCCTCCTCCTCCTCCTCCTCCTCCTCCTCCTCCTCCTTTTCCTTCTCCTTCTTTTCCTCCTTTTTTCTTTTCCTCCTAATCCTTCTTTCATCCTCCTCCCCCTCCTTCTTTTAATCCTCCTCCTCCTCCTTTTCCTCCTCCTCCTCCTCCTTTTCCTCCTTTTTCTTTTCCTCCTAATCCTTCTTTCATCCTCCTCTCCCTCCTTCTTTTCCTCCACTTCCTCCTTTTCCTCCTCCTCTCCCTCCTTCTTTTCCTCCTCCTCCTCCTTTTCCTTCTCCTTCTTCCCCTCCTTTTTCTTTTCCTCCTAATCCTTCTTTCCTCCTCCTCCCCCTCCTTCTTTTCCTCCTCCTCCTTCTCCTTTTCCTCCTCCTCCTCCTTCTTTTCCTCTTATTTCTTTTCATCCTAATCCTTCTTTCATCCTCCTCTCCCTCCTTCTTTTCCTCCTCCTCCTTCTTTTCCTCCTCCTCCTTCTTTTCCTTCTCCTTCTCTTCCTTCTTTTCCTCCTCCTCCTTCTTTTTTTCTCCTCCTCCTCCTTATTTTACTCCTCCTTCTTCTCCATTTCCTCCTCCTTCTTCCTCCTCCTCTCTCCCCCTCCTCCTCTATGCTCCTCCTCGTCATCTATGCTGCTGCTGCTGCTCCTCGTCTTCCTCCTCCTCCTCCTCCTCCTCCTCCTCCTCCTCCTCCTCCTCCTCCTCCTCCTCCTCCTCCTTCCTCCTCCTCCTCCTCGCCATCCTCCTTCCCTCCCCCTTCCTCCCTTCCCCCTCCTCCTCCTCCTCCTCCTCCTCCTCCTCCTCCTCCTCCTCCTCCTCCTCCTCCTCCTCCTCCTCCTCCTCCTCCTTCTCCTCTCCTCCTCCTTCTCCTCCTCCTCCTCCTCTCCTCCTCTTCCTCCTCCTCCTCCTCCTCTCCTTCTCCTCCTCCTCCTCCTCCTCCTCCTCCTCCTCCTCCTCCTCTCCTCCTCCTCCTCCTCCTCCTCCTCCTCCTCCTTCTCTCCTTATCCTCCTCCTCTTCTCTCCTCCTCCTCTCTGCTCCTCCTTCTAATCTCTCCTCCTCCTTCATCCTCTTCTGCCTTTCTCCTACTCTATGTTCCTCCTCCTCTGTGTTGCATCTCCTCCTCTTCCTCTGTGTTGCCTCTCCTCCTCCTCCTTCCTCCCTCCTCATCTCCGCTTCTCCTCTCTTCTCCTGCTTCTCCTCCCTTTTGCTTCTCTCTCCTTCTCTTCCCTCCTCCCTTCTCTTCCTCTCCTCCTACCCCTTCTCCTCTTCCTCCTCCTCCCTCTCCTCCTCCTCCTTCCTCCTTCTCCTCCTCCCTCCTCCTTTCCCTCTCTCCTCTCTTCTCCTGCCTCTCCTCCCTCTTCTCTCTCCTCCTTCTCTTCCTCCTCCCTCTCTCTTCCTCCCCTCCTCCTTTCTTCTCCTCTTTCCTCCTCCTTCTTCCCTCTCTCCTCCTCCTTCCTCCTTCCTCCTCCCTCCTCCTCCGCTCTCCTCTCTCTCCTGCTTCTCCTCCCTTCTCTCTCTCCTCTCTCTCCCTCCTCCCTCTCTTCCTCCCCTCCTCCTTCTTCTCCTCTCCTCCTTCTTCTCTCTCTCTCCTCCTCCTTCCTCCTCTTCCCTTCCTCCTTCCTCTCTCCGCTCTCTCCTCTCTTCTCCTCTCTCCTCCCTGCTTCTCTCTCCTTCTCTTCCCTCCTCCCTTCTCTTCCTCCCCTCCTCCTTCCTCCTCTTTCCTCCTCCTTTTCCACTCTGCTCCTCCTCCTTCCTCCTTTTCCTTCCTCCCTCCTCATCTCCGCTTCTCCTCTCTTCTCCTGCTTCTCCTCCCTTTTGCTTCTCTCTCCTTCTCTTCCCTCCTCCCTTCTCTTCCTCCCCTCCTCCTTTCTTCTCCTCTTTCCTCCTCCTTTTCCACTCTGCTCCTCCTCCTTCCTCCTTTTCCTTCCTCCCTCCTCATCTCCGCTTCTCCTCTCTTCTCCTGCTTCTCCTCCCTTTTGCTTCTCTCTCCTTCTCTTCCCTCCTCCCTTCTCTTCCTCCCCTCCTCCTTTCTTCTCCTCTTTCCTCCTCCTTTTCCACTCTGCTCCTCCTCCTTCCTCCTTTTCCTTCCTCCCTCCTCATCTCCGCTTCTCCTCTCTTCTCCTGCTTCTCCTCTCTTTTGCTTCTCTCTCCTTCTCTTCCCTCCTCCCTTCTCTTCGTCCCGTCCTCCTCCTCCTCCTCCTCCTCCTCTCCTCCTCCTCCTCCGTCCTCCTCCTCCTCCCTCCTCCTCGTCCTTCTCCTTTTCGTCCTCCTCCTCTCCTCCTCCTCCTCCTCCTCCTCCTCCTCCTCCTCCTCCTCCTCCTCCTCTCCTCCTCCTCCTCCTCCTTGTCCTCCTCCTCCTCCTCCTCCTCCTTGTCCTCCTCCTCCTCCTCCTCCTCCTCCTTGTCCTCCTCCTCCTCCTCCTCCTCCTCCTCCTCCTCCTCCCTCCTCCTCCTCCTCCTCCTCCTCCTCCTCCTCCTTCTCCTCCTCCTCCTCCTCCTCCTCCTTCTCCTCCTCCTCCTCCTCCTCCAAAAAGGCACTAAAAGCGAGTTACACAATTATAGATGTTGTAGGCTACCTCCAAGCTGTTTGTTACCCCCTCCCCTCCCACACCGCCCACTCCCCCCACCCCCCACACCCGACCCTCCTCCATTACCAAAAGCCTTATCAGTGGAAACGTGCTTTAAATGCATGCCTCTTACCAGCCCTTAGCGTCCTTATCTCTACTGCGCATGGCCACTTCTGGGGGTCAAACTCTTCTCAGGCAAGGGCTGGCATGGATAGCCAAACTCTTCTCAGGCAAGGGCTGGCATGGATAGCCAAACTCTTCTCAGGCAAGGGCTGGCATGGATAGCCAAACTCTTCTCAGGCAAGGGCTGGCATGGATAGCCAAACTCTTCTCAGGCAAGGGCTGGCATGGATAGCCAAACTCTTCTCAGGCAAGGGCTGGCATGGATAGCCAAACTCTTCTCAGGCAAGGGCTGGCATGGATAGCCAAACCCTTCTCAGGCAAGGGCTGGCATGGATAGCCAAACTCTTCTCAGGCTAGGGCTGGCATGGATAGCCAAACTCTTCTCAGGCAAGGGCTGGCATGGATAGCCAAACTCTTCTCAGGCAAGGGCTGGCATGGATAGCCAAACTCTTCTCAGGCAAGGGCTGGCATGGATAGCCAAACTCTTCTCAGGCAAGGGCTGGCATGGATAGCCAAACTCTTCTCAGGCAAGGGCTGGCATGAATAGCCAAACTCTTCTCAGGCAAGGGCTGGCATGGGTAGCCAAACGCCAATGCTGAAAAAAACTGCAACAACAAAAATAACAAAAAGCGGCCCCTGATGTCGCAACCCCAAAGGTAGAAAGCGTATAATCGTCCTTATGGTATATAGATTATGTGTGTCAAGTTTGAATCCAGCCGTTTCAGTGGTATGGGAATGCATAGGACAGGACACACACACACACACACAGTCCCTTTTATATTTGTAGAAAATTACAACCATCTTCTCCATAACATCGACAGATTGCTTGTACCAGGAAAGTAGAAAATGCGGGGGTCAAGTTTAAAAAATCCTTTATAGCCGTAGACGTGTTGTCACATCTAGGCAGGTCATGCTAAAAATAGTAGCAGCTGCATCAAAGCATGAAGATATTTTGATTACAACTAAAACTCATAGGGAATATTGAAAACGGATAAGTTTTACCTTATTTATAATTTGTACACAGACCCTTCAATGATTTGCAAATAAAACATCCTGATCGAGGGGAGCGTCTCGACGCCGTAGCTGGCAGACATGCGCAATCGAAGCGTGATGAGGAACGGAACCTATCGGCGACTGGAGTCAATGCCACGTTCATCAATCAGATGTGCCTGTCCGTGACTGCATTCGCTTAAGATAAGAAAGACCTCCTCATATGTGGCAAGTTTTCTACAGAGCACAGAAAACTTCATGTGTGACCGGTAAAACAACGAAACGAAAACTGGGAATAAATATTTACAAAATTGGAGATGATGGCATCGGCTGGAAAACAAACTTAAGTCACCCACAGGATAGGCGCGCGCTTACTTCACCACTAGACCACAGCCGGTAGTGCTGAAGTTGATGTGCCGATAGATGTGACTGCAACTCATTCCAAAGCACGTGCTAATCATGTTTGGCTGGTGATCCTTTCGATTTGAGAGCTTCCAACCAATCAACTCCGCAAAAACACTAAAAGAAGATCATCATGGCTTTGCTTCGTTTACGAAGATCCGGAAGGTTATGGTGAATTCTGATGATGATCATTGCCAGTTTCAGGCAGCAGATTTTGTTACTGAAGAATACCCCAAAAATTGACACTCCAGGTCCATGTCCTTTGCAGGCCCGCTCATGATAAGATGACACTGTGGTGTAAAATCACATCCTACATCTTTTGTCGACTCTGCTATCGGTTTCAACTCTTACACACATTGGCTGCGTTGTGTTTTGTCAAGGTGAAGATCAGCGCCAAAATGACAGCGAAAACATGTTTTCCAGGCTAGACTGCACCGGTTTGAAAGATACGATGATGTATAGCTGTTCAAGAAATTCATATTTAAAAGTCAGAACATTCTGCCACTGACATAGAAACGTGCACAACCCACACAGGAATAGACAAGAGGGAGGTCGACCATCAGAACGATATTTGGATGATACGTTTCCACTGTCACGTCACAAGTAAGAACCCACCTGATTGGCTGTTCGCGGACACTTTGTCAGGGACAATAAAAATACAGCGTGTTCCCATTCTGCGGGAACTCGACAGAAGACTGTTCTTGCGACGTGCGCGCGCGATGTTTGCTATGGCAGGAGCAAAGTTGCCAGAAATCTCGCCACACGTGAGGAGGCTTTTAGCCGACAGTGGCTTCGAAGTCCGCGCTGTTTACGGTGATTGACCAGAGATTGGCCAGAGAAGATGGCATTTCCGTTATTATCCTACAAACATGGCGGCTGCTACAATGTTTAGCTTGACTCCCCTGTGACCCCGTTTGCGACCGTTATTTCACTTGTAACTTCACAGCAGACGAAATTCATGGCAGAGTAAGTTACTGACAGTTCCTTGCTCTCACAAAATTCTACCAATGTTAGAATGTCGGTCATTTCAGCCGTTTTTATTATTTTTATTTTACGCATGCTCTGTGCCAACCATGAAGGCTCGATTCTGAGAGAGTTGTGTCTCTCTTCTCGTGGTCTCAGTAAATGCCTAAGTGGTAACATGATCAATTTTGGGCTCACAACACAGCAGAAATACCCGTCTGTCCACCGAGCTAAGACTTTGGTTAGATGGACAAAGATGGTCGACTTATTTGCAATTTCAAAAATTGTGTGGGAATGTGTTCGGCAAAATTGACTTCTTTCTCCGGCTGTGCTTGAGTTTTCGTCCCGATTGTGCAAGTGTCATTGATATTGATAGTTGGGCAGCGTTTGTGTTTGCTAGGGTAGATTGATATTGATAGTTGGGCAGCGTTTGTGTTTGCTAGGGTAGATTGACATTCACAGGCGAGAGTAAGCAATGGCGGCTGCAGATGAACGGGATTCTAGTTTTGTCAGCCATACATCAGCCACGAGACGCATCTCAGCAATGGCTGCTGCAGATGAACGGGCTCTAGTTTTGTCAGCCATACATCAGCCACGAGACGCATCTCAGCAATGGCTGCTGCAGATGAACGGGGCTCTAGTTTTGTCAGCCATACATCAGCCACGAGACGCATCTCAGTAATGACACGTGTTCGGCTCCGTGATAAAATCCAATTCAGCAGATGACAAAATCTGCACTGCAGCGTTGGATGGCCCCAACCTTGGGAGAAAATACTGCAGTACTCCAGAATGGGTGGATGGGTGGAGTTTGACGGCCCATCAGCCTTTGTAGGCTATGTAAGGCCATGAAGCACGAAAATCAGTAGTTTACAGTACATGCAAATCAATTCACAATGTCCCTATGTATTCGCCTTTTACGAATCGCGTAGGGAGACGCGATGGGTCTATTCTGACCCCCAACCCACAGGGGGGTCTAATCTGACCCCCAACCCACAGGGGGGTCTATTCTGACTCCCAACCCACAGGGGGGTCTATTCTGACCCCCAACCCACAGGGGGGTCTATTCTGACCCCCAACCCACAGGGCGGCTATTCTGACCCCCAACCCACAGGGGGGTCTATTCTGACCCCCAACCCACAGGGGGCTCAATACTCCAGGGGGGGAAAAAGTCAAAATTTCAGCACAAATAATTGTGTTTTCAGCCTTCGTATTGGCAAAGAAAATGTGCAACTATATTATTATTTTCAAAAGTCTATATCTCCATTAATTCTTCACCGATTAGAATGATTTTTGCGTCATTTTCATATGTTTCTTTATTGACTTTCCATCAAGCAAAATTTTTATTTATTTTAAGTTTTAAAAATAAATTATCATCCACATTCATGTACATATGGAATCATATTCCAGAGAACTCGCTCACTCACTAGGAGGACTTGCACACCTTGCACTTGCTTGGATTCATAGCATAATTGTGTGAGCTCTCTCTCTGTCTCTCTCTCTGTCTCTGTCTCTGTCTCTGTCTCTCTCTCTCTCTCTGTCTGTCTGTCTGTCTGTCTGTCTGTCTCTCTCTCTCTCTCTCTCTCTCTCTCTCTCTCTCTCTCTCTCTCCTCTCTCTCCTCTCTCTCTCTCTCTCTCTCTCTCTCTCTCTCTCTCTCTCTCTCTCTCTCTCTCTCTCTCTGTCTCTCTCTCTCTCTCTCTCTCTCTCTCTCTCTCTCTCTCTCTCTCTCCCTCTCTCTCTCTCTCTCTCTCTCTCTCTCTCTCTCTCTCTCTCTCTCTCTCCTGTATATACAGGTGTGTGTGTGTGTGTGTGTGTGTGTGTGTGTGTGTGTGTGTGTATGTGTGTGAGTGTGTGTGTATATAAATATACTATGCCTTCTTGGTGTTGTTGGACGAAGGCTAGACTTTTGAAAGGCTTGATGTTTCCGATGGTCAGACACAGAAGACTTCATTTTTTTTGTTTCTTAAAATTGTAGCAGCAAGATACATGTGAGCAATTCTTCCATTTCCTCCCTCCTGCCTCCTTCCTCTGCTCTCTGCCCCAAGCCTTAATTCTGCCTTCTCTGCCTCTAGCTCTCTGCCTTCTGCCCCACCGTCCTCTCTCTTCTACCCTTCATTCTTTTCCCTCAATTAGCTTGGATTTATTTCTTCCTACGCGTTTGATCGGGCAGATAGGGCACCTCCCTACTTGGTCTTGTGTAACGTGAGTACAAGAGAGTGCTCTTGATCGCAGTCCAAACATATTTTAAAAGGCATCAGAAAGCCAATTCTTCTACCTTCAGTCTACACACACAGAGTTTTCAACAAAATCTTACTGAAAAACTCAAACATAAATTTATTTAATGCCTGGGTCTGCCACTGGCTGAGCTACTGGAGCAGGCCCCTGGCTGAGCTACTGGAGCAGGCCCCTGGCTGAGCTACTGGAGCAGGCCCCTGGCTGAGCTACTGGAGCAGGCCCCTGGCTGAGCTACTGGAGCAGGCCCCTGGCTGAGCTACTGGAGCAGGCCCCTGGCTGAGCTACTGGAGCAGGCCCCTGGCTGAGCTACTGGAGCAGGCCCCTGGCTGAGCTACTGGAGCAGGCCCCTGGCTGAGCTACTGGAGCAGCCCCCTGGCTGAGCTACAGGAGCAGGCCCCTGGCTGAGCTACTGGAGCAGGCCCCTGGCTGAGCTACAGGAGCAGGCCCCTGGCTGAGCTACTAGAGCAGGCCCCTGGCTGAGCTACTGGAGCAGGCCCCTGGCTGAGCTACTGGAGCAGGCCCCTGGCTGAGCTACTGGAGCAGGCCCCTGGCTGAGCTACTGGAGCAGGCCCCTGGCTGAGCTACTGGAGCAGGCCCCTGGCTGAGCTACAGGAGCAGGCCCCTGGCTGAGCTACAGGAGCAGGCCCCTGGCTGAGCTACAGGAGCAGGCCCCTGGCTGAGCTACTGGAGCAGGCCCCTGGCTGAGCTACTGGAGCAGGCCCCTGGCTGAGCTACAGGAGCAGGCCCCTGGCTGAGCTACTGGAGCAGGCCCCTGGCTGAGCTACAGGAGCAGGCCCCTGGCTGAGCTACAGGAGCAGGCCCCTGGCTGAGCTACTGGAGCAGGCCCCTGGCTGAGCTACAGGAGCAGGCCCCTGGCTGAGCTACTGGAGCAGGCCCCTGGCTGAGCTACTGGAGCAGGCCCCTGGCTGAGCTACAGGAGCAGGCCCCTGGCTGAGCTACTGGAGCAGGCCCCGAAAGCCCAGCAGCCAGGGGTTCCAGATGATGAGCAGCTCAGGCCGGGTGTAACTCTCAGAACTCTAATACAGAAGCGTTTATTCAGTCCCAAGCCAACGGATGCAAGAAATGCAGTCAACGCAAAGAAGACAACGGACACAACTGCTGAGATCAAGGTAGTCAGAATTGAAGCACGTGAACAAGTAAGCTGAAAGAGAAGCATAAGGGTGCTATCCTCCAATGCAGACAAAATAAGAATAAGTGTGACTGTGAATGAGAAAACTTTTCTTTCTTTCTTTCTTTCTTTCTTTCTTTCTTTCTTTCTTCTTTCTTTCTTTCTTTATTTCTTTCGTCTTTCTTTCTTTCTCTTTCTCTCTTTCTTTCTTTCTCTCTTTCTTTTTCTTTCTTTCTCTATTTATTTTTCTCCCTTTCTTTTTCGTTCTTTTATTTCTTTTTGGTGGCATTTTTCTTTCTCTCTTTCTCTCTCTTTCTCTCTCTCTCTCTCTCTCTCTCTCTTTCTTTCTTTTTCTTTCTTTCTTTCTTTTTTCTTTTTCCCTTTTCTTTCTCAATTTTTCTTTTAATCTTTTTCTTTCTTTGTTTCCTTTTTTTCTCTGTTTTTTTTTCTTTCTTTCTTTCTTTCTTTCTGTCTTTCTTTCTTTCTTTCTTTCTTTTTTCTCTTTCTTTTTCTTGCTTTTTTCTCTTTCTTTTTCGTTCTTTTATTTCTTCTTGGGTTTTTTATTTCTTTGTTTCATTGTTTCTTTCTTTCGTTGTTTTTCTTTCTTTCTTTCTTTCGTTGTTTCTTACTTTCGTTGTTTCTTTATTTCTGTCTGTCTGTCTGTCTGTCTGTCTGTCTGTCTGTCTGTCTGTCTGTCTGTCTGTCTGTCTGTCTGTCTGTCTGTCTGTCTGTCTGTCTGTCTGTCTGTCTGTCTGTCTGTCTGTCTGTCTGTCTGTCTGTCTCTCTGTCTGTCTGTCTGTCTGTCTGTCTGTCTGTCTGTCTGTCTCTCTGTCTTTCTGTCTGTCTGTCTGTCTGTCTGTCTGTCTGTCTGTCTGTCTGTCTGTCTGTCTGTCTGTCTGTCTGTCTGTCTGTCTGTCTGTCTGTCTGTCTGTCTGTCTGTCTGTCTGTCTGTCTTTTTTCTTTCTTCTTCCTTTCTTTCTCTCTTTTTTCTGTTTCTGTCTTTTTGTCTTTTTCTTTCTTTCTTTCTTTCTTCTTGTTTTATTTCGTTGTTTCTTTCTATCTTTTTCTGTCTTTCTTTATAAGGACGTCACTGTTATACGGGAGTCGGTATCATAATTGGGACGAAAAAGCAGGCAGTGTCTGAGTTTTTAAACAGAATTATTGCCAAAACTGAGTGAGTGGAGGCTGCGTCTGATTACAGCGTCACTTACAAAAACCAACCGGAAGTGCCCTTCCGATCGCCTTTGACTGGCACATCGTGTTTCTCGGGAACGCTCGCCTAATTCGCGAACAGAGAAATCTTTGCGAGTCGTCACAAGGGAGATAACTCCAGTCGTCGCACCACCATCAAGGGTTTATAACATCTGCCAGCATGGGTCAGCCTGACCTTTGGCCTGGCGCGTGCCACTTACGTCAGAAGTTCTGTGCAATGCTGCGGAACAGTATGGAGAGCACGAGTAGCACATGAGCAAGGGAGCACAACACCGCAGCACACGAATAATTGAACAAAACAAGATCGCGTTATCCCCTCATAAGTCTTCTTCGTGTTTGGCTTGCTGTAGTCACCTCCCATCTATCGCCACCATCTGATCCCGTTTTCTATCAATGTCTGGCTTTTAGTTGTCTTTCGTATGACTGGCTGTAATTAACTCTCACTCTTGGTATTTTTCAATGAAATCGAAATGTAAAAAAAATTATAATGCTTAATTTCGTTAGTTTTCAATTTCATTCACCTGGAGTGAACACCATCAAGGGAGGCAACCCTTAGCGGTCTACATGCTGGAGTCACACCATTTGAACGAAGTTGTAAATTTGCAACACAGAGTGATTCGCATGGTACCTCATATGCAACTGAGCAACAACTCATACATTTGGATAGGGAACCTGCTTGTGGATTCTAATATCTTTGATCTTAAAAACCGATTTGTGTTAGTTTAAAAAAAAGTACATAAAGATGTAAGTCGATCTGCTCTTTGTAATACGAGAAACCCGATGACCAGTGAGTAAACTATGCAGTCTGAGCAACCTTTCATAGATGACATGTCGCAATATTAAAGTGCATATTTACCTTGTAGAGCGATGAACCTTTGCTGAGGAGGTCACTGGCCGGGGTTGGGTTGGAATATTCCACGACCAGGAGAGAGAGAGAGAGAGAGAGAGAGAGAGAGAGAGAGAGAGAGAGAGAGAGAGAGAGAGAGAGAGAGAGTGAGAGAGAGTGTGAGAGAGAGAGAGAAGAGAGAGAGAAGAGAGAGAGAGAAGAGAGATAGAGAAGATAGAGAGAGAGAAGAGAGAGAGAAGAGAGAGAGAGAAGACAGAGAGAGAAAAGAGTGGAGAGAGAGAGAGAGAGAGAGAGAAGATAGAGAGAAGAGAGAGAGAGAAGAGAGAGACAAGAGAGAGAGAAGAAAGAGAGAGAGAAAAGAAAGAGAGAAGAGAGAGAGAAAAGAGAGAGAGAAGAGAGAGAGAGAGGAGAGAGAGAAGAGAGAGAGAGAGAGAAAAGAAAGAGAGAAGAGAGAGAGAAAAGAGAGAGAGAGTGTAATTATCGCAAGAAGTATGCATGTACAATTTCTTAAACATACTAAAATGAGTAGATAGTGTACCAGAGAAGCAACAATTAAATATGGATTTTGACGTAACTACAAAGCCATTTTCTAAACATCCAGGACATAAAAGCATTAAGAGGAGATGACTTTCTTTCACCTTTGCAACCACGTTTGCTCTACATGGCCCTGAAGGACAAAAGTTTAGACCATT
>JAWQFJ010035589.1:20000-22500 GCA_034096865.1 Theodoxus fluviatilis
CACTTTACGTGCCCACTGGCGTTCGCACACGCACACACACACACACACACACACACACATACACACGCGCGCACACACGCGCGCACACTCACACACACACACGCGCGCTCACACACACGCACGCACGCACACACACACACACACACACACACACACACGCACGCATGCACACATACACACATGTAAAAACGCTCATACACACACACACGCACGCGCGTGCGCGCACACACAGATACGCACAAATACACATACATGGAGTAATGTAATGTTATGTGACCTGACGTGACGTGATGTGACGTGACGTGATGTGGTGTGACGTGACGTGACGTTTCGTGATGTGATGTGGTGTGACGTCATGTGAAGTGATGTGACGTGATGTGGTGTGGTGTGATGTGATGTGATGTGATGTGATGTGATGTGGTGTGGTGTGGTGTGGTGTGGTGTGGTGTGGTGTGACGTTACGTGAAGTGACGTGACGTGATGTGATATAATGTAATGTAATACTATGTAACCTACATGTATTGTACGGAGTTGAGAATTATTGTGTTCATATTTGTTTATATCCCTTGTGAAGGGTTGGAGGCCTTAAAACTAAAGTTTCGTAGCATATCGTGTCGTGTCGTGTCGTGTCGTGTCGTCTCGTGTCGTGTCGTGTCGTGTCGTGTCGTGTCGAGTCGTGTCGTGTCGTGTCGTGTCGTGTCGTGTCGTGTCGAGTCGTGTCGTGTCGTGTCGAGTCGTGTCGTGTCGTGTCGTGTCGTGTCGAGTCGTGTCGTGTCGTGTCGTGTGTCGTGTCGAGTCGTGTCGTGTCGTGTCGTGTCGTGTCGTGTCGTGTTGTGTGTCGTGTCGAGTCGTGTCGTGTCGTGTCGTGTCGTGTCGAGTCGTGTCGTGTCGTGTCGTGTTGTGTCGTGTTGTGTCGTGTCGTGTCGTGTCGTGTCGTGTCGTGTCGAGTCGTGTCGTGTCGTGTCGTGTCGTGTCGTGTCGTGTCGTGTCGTGTCGTGTCGTGTCGTGTCGTGTCGTGTCGTGTCGTGTCGTGTCGTGTCGTGTTGTGTGTCGTGTCGTGTCGTGTCGTGTCGTGTCGTGTCGTGTCGTGTCGTGTCGTGTCGTGTCGTGTCGTGTCGTGTGTGTCGTGTCGTGTCGTGTCGTGTCGTGTCGTGTCGTGTCGTGTCGTGTCGTGTCGTGTCGTGTCGTGTTGTGTCGTGTCGTGTTGTGTCGTGTCGTGTCGTGTCGTGTCGTGTCGTGTCGTGTCGTGTCGTGTCGTGTCCTGTCGTGTCGTGTGTCGTGTCGAGTCGTGTCGTGTCGTGTCGTGTCGTGTCGTGTCGTGTGGTGTGGTGTGGTGTCGTGTCGTGTTGTGTCGTGTCGAGTCGTGTCGTGTCGTGTCGTGTCGAGTCGTGTCGTGTCGTGTCGTGTCGTGTCGTGTCGTGTGTCGTGCCGAGTCGTGTCGTGTCGTGTCGAGTCGTGTCGTGTCGTGTGTGGTATCGTGTCGTGTCGTGTCGTGTCGAGTCGTGTCGTGTCGTGTCGTGTCGTATCGCACTGTATCTTGGTCTTTAACATTGAGAATTGCTTTCACTGCCTTCACAGGCACCCTGTGTCACTCCTGAGTGGAGGAAACCAACATCCAACTGTTGGACCAGAGCCTTGTCAGCTTGCACGATGATGGATGACGTCACCTCTCCACTTTGACTTCACATCTGTTGCTAATTTGCATAACTGTCTGTAACAACGCTAGTACACTTCGCTGCTTGTCACACGACATCCATTTGTCAGTGTGACTTTTGTCACAATACGTTGTCTCACCAGCTCGCTTGCTGTCACAAGGGACTGTCTTGCACAGCATTGCTTTGTCAGTTCAACAGCTGTCTCAATACGTGACCTTGCAACTGTTGCGCTCTTCTCTTGCAGTATCCTGTTGTACGGGGGTTCTCCTAGCTTGCGCTGGGAAGTCGAAGCTACAAACGCTGGTGGTCGTTTTCGATAAACTTTATTAACGCACTGGTCGATACACAGCGGTGACAGTAAAACAGAATCATCATATAGCAGCTTCACTCTACGCGCAGTGCCGCAAAGGACTCACTCCTTACAAAAGGAGGACTCGTTTATCCTCTAGTTAAACTCTCACCTTAACTCTCTTGCATCTGCTGCTCGTGTCTGAGTCTGTCTCTCGCTTTGTCGCGCTTTATATATCTAACCACAGGTTCCAGATCTTTACTGCATGAAGCGGCGTATTCTCTCATGCTTAAGCTGGAAATCGACTGACGTCACGTGACACAACAAGACAAATTTAGCCCAACTCGAACACGTGCCTGGGCAATGACCTTTAGCCGAGAGGCGGAGCGGCTTGATAAACACAGAACAGCCCGATTGCGCTGCGACCTTCTCGTACGATCTAGAACCTTCACAACACAACTATCTTACTGCGTGTCACGTTATGGCATTGCCTCGTTACTTAAGATTGTAGTACTCAGTAACCATTTTTTGTTTTGTTTTGGTCGGTACAATTTTT
>JAWQFJ010035589.1:27500-35000 GCA_034096865.1 Theodoxus fluviatilis
ACAACATACATCGGCGTAGATTAATCAATGATGATGTCTGGAATTTCATAATGCTGGCGCGATGAAACACAGCAGGCAATTTAGTTATTTAATTCGAAGAGGTTTACAAAGTTCAAGGTCACAGACAGCCACGTGGTGGGCAAGGCAAGGCAGCTCTGTAGCAGGTGAGAGAGATAAAGTTCAAGGTCATACAGCCACGTGGTGGGCAAGGCAAGGCAGCTCTGTAGCAGGTGAGAGAGGTAAAGTTCAAGGTCACACAGCCACGTGGTGGGCAAGGCAAGGCAGCTCTGTAGCAGGTGAGAGAGATAAAGTTCAAGGTCACACAGCCACGTGGTGGGCAAGGCAAGGCAGCTCTGTAGCAGGTGAGAGAGGTAAAGTTCAAGGTCACACAGCCACGTGGTGGGCAAGGCAAGGCAGCTCTGTAGCAGGTGAGAGAGATAAAGTTCAAGGTCACACAGCCACGTGGTGGGCAAGGCAAGGCAGCTCTGTAGCAGGTGAGAAAGATGGGCTCATGCTGTAGTGGCCGCCCGAGTGATTCAAGACATTGTTCCGCTATCTTGTGGAGGTTAGTTCATTTAAACAACGCTTATTGCGGTCCATGAGGGTAGGCAGCCACAGCCAACGAGGCTTGTTTTATTTAAGGAGTCGTTTCGATGGTCAATGTAAAGGTTAGTTCATTTTAACGCTAATAGCGGTCTATGAGGGTAGGAACACACAGACCTACAGCGATACAATTATTTTTTATGGTTCCAGTACAAAACGTCGATTACAGATAACTCACAGAAATGAATAGATTGCTTTTTGGGTGGAATGTAACACAAACAGACCAGGTTCAATTTTGTACTACACAGAAAATATTGCAAGGTCTTCCTGTAGATGTTAAAAACTGACATTCATCGGTGGATTTGATACATGAAACTCTGAAAAATAGGTGCAGTGGTGGTTAAGCTTTCTGAATGGAGTGAAATATCTAAATTGCTTAAGTAACCCCCGTCAGTGCAAATCCTGCTATATCTCGATTGGAACATAGTCTCAAACGAACTCGATTTGGGTGGAGTGATCGCATACAAATAGGCCAATCGGGGAGAAAAAAGCTGCCCAGCATCTCCTCCTCGTCCTCCCCCTCGTATTCCTCCTCGGTCTCTTCCTCCTCCTCCTCCTCCTCCTCCTCCTCCTCCTCCTCCTCCTCCTCCTCCTCCTCCTCCTCCTTCTCCTTCTTCTTCTTCTTCTTCTTCTTCTTCTTCTTCTTCTTCTTCTTCTTCTTCTTCTTCTTCTTCTTCTTCTTCTTCTTCGGTTGCTCCTTGCTTAGGATGACCGGTACCGCCCCCCTCCCCAAGGGTCCTTTGATGGCTCTGCAGACCCAGACTGAAGCGGCAAAGTTTCAAGCAAGTGGGGCACTGGAAGTCCGTGGCTGTCACGGGGGCTGCCGAAGCTCTGTGTCGCCGCTCACGGACTGCTGCACGCTGCTGGCGACTCTCCTCCTCCAGCGCTGCAGTTGTCTTGGGAGTGATTGCTCGTCGAGCATTACTGAGGCTATTTTCACAAGGTTCTGACGCACCATTCTAGTAAACTAGAGACTTCGCCTACCGGCGAAAGTATCTCTGGCTCAGTTGATATCACGTGATGGAAGGTTTTCGTCCAATTTATGCAAATGGAGATCACACGAGAGGCTTGTGCGATAGCCTCGTTCCGAAGACGTATTCATCCGCCAACAACATGGCTGCCCCCAGTTTACGGATGCGTTAATGACAATAATGGATTATAATGATGCCAACATGCCATTGAAAGACATGCAGTTGCGCATTCTGAAGATGCTCTGGGAGGGAGACTAGTTTATAATTGCTGCTTTACCAACTAGATATGGCAAAAGCCTGATTTTTCATGCGTGCGGTAGGTTTTTAATGAAGATTAGTCACAAAAAACGTCCTCGGCCAACTAACGAGGTGTATCGAAGTTGCATGGCCCGGATTTCTCCCTCACTGGGTGTCTATTCCTGCTGTTGGTGACGTACTTTTAGGGGGATCCTTGACTTCTCTGGAGAGTCAAATTTTAGTTTCTTGGCCACGGATTTTGCTGGAGATCTTTCTCGGCTCCGTGCGGCTTCATAGCCATAACCAGCATAGCGTCTCAGAACGCTCACAGTTCTGTACGCCGTATCCTCTTTCGCAGTACACTTGTGGCAGATGTCCTTTCTCTGTTGTTCGATTGCCTGCAGTGTGTTGCCGTCTGTCAGTGAGGTTATCTTTTGATTCATCTGTTGCTGGATTTACGATCGCCCTCCAACAACGATGGCTGCTTGCTGTTATACTCTCGCAAATAAACACGCAGAAAGAACTTCAACCATTTTGCAATGCCTTCTCACGCACTCTGCTCCCTGACATGCGCCGTTAAAGTAGTTCTAAGGCTATTTCGCAAATAACTAATAAATTACGCTTGCTGAGGCAGTAAACAAGCGTTTATTCGATAAAATAAAATATTTGTGTTGAAATGGAAACAAGTTTTGACATCTGAATGATTTCTGTAAAAAGTGGGGGGAAATTACCCAAAAATGCAAAATACTGTGGTGCGAAGGGTCAAGCCTATTACGCATTCATTGCGAAATGTGCCAGAGTCAATACTGACTCGATTTCACATGTTGGACAGCGTGTCCTTAATTCAAATGTAAGAAAATCACATGTATTTGCTTACTTTATTTTGGGAGTGTGTTCCTCATGTTGATTTTGTCCATGTTCTTAAAAATAATAGTACCACTGATTTCTTTATGGACAGTCTCCTTTCTTTATTTCACTTCTATGATTTACATACGCTGGACAAGCAAAAGTCCTTTCCAGACAGCAAAGAAGACATTATGTGTACATGTGTGTGTGTGCGCGCTTGCTTATGTGTGAGTGTGCCTGTGTGTGTTTGTTTATGCATGGCTGCGTGACAGCTTGTGTGAATGTAAGGCTGTGCATGCGCGATATTTGTGTGTGCATGTGCACGCGTGCATGAATGTGTGTGCATTAGTGTATGTGCTTTTATAAGAGCGCATGCAGGTACATACACGTAAATGTGCGCGTGTAAATGCAAGCTCGTACAATTGCCCTGAAAGTAAAAACAACAACAACTACAACAACAACCACCACCAAAATACAGTCCAGCCAAATTATTAAAGGAGATGTAAAAAACACAAGATAGAGAATTTTCAATGTTGCACTCAACAGGGAAACATAGCAGCCAATCACGGGTACACTTTGCAGGGCTTTAATCCGGTTTCTTCATAGCTTTGTAAGAGATTTTATTATTATTATTATTATTATTATTATTATTATTATTATTATTATTATTATTATTATTATTATTATTACTACTACTACTATTATTAGTATTAGCATTAGTAATAGTATTAGTATTAGTATTAGTACTAAAAAATTCCTAATGCAGAGCCGATCATCCAGCGTGGAAAAGACAGAAAAATTGTTCGCAGCACAGGCAAGGAATGAACCCGCTACCTTCCATAATCCTGCATCGTACACTCGCGGACGTTCACCTGCATTCCATGGCAATGATTTTATGTCCTCACACTGATCCGCCCTGACGTTTTGGGGCAAGAAATCCGCCATGGTCTTTCTCCCAATACCTCATGATCCAATCCCCCCCCCCTTCCTCTTCCCTTACCCCTCTCTCTCCCCCTCCTTCTACTCCTCCCCCTCCCCCCCTATCTCACTCCTCATTTCCACTTCCAGACTTCATCTCTCACCATTCCTCATGACGTATACATCTGGTAATTATTTGTACACGCAAAGCTTTTCTGGTCCTCTTTTTTTGGTCTCATATGATTATTGTTGCTTGTGCGCAAACTGCTCGATGTACAGTCTTTGTACCGAGGATTCAATTCGAGCCAGCCATGTGTATGTATTTCCATTACTGCCAACCCACCCACCCACCCACCCCCCTCATTAAAAAAATTGGCCACGGACGGGGTACAAAACGCATAATTGAGACAGAGTGCAAGGGGGACGGGGGGAAGGGGAGTGGGGGAAGGCTGAGACGGAGGGGAGGTACGGGGTACGGGCCTCGTCACGCTTCAGAGGAAAGGCCTTGTGTCTGCTGGGGTGTAGGACACCCTAGGTCAAGTGGAAGAGACGAGGGACGAATGGAACTGCTTTCCAGTGCAGACAAACACCCAGACAGCGGAGCTGCCCATCCCACCTGGGTCTCGTCCTTGCTGTCTGAACAGCTGTTTGCACATTCCACATCACCTGTTGAGCGAGTTCCCCTTGGCGCGCTGCAGAGCAAGCTGTCGTCTGCTTTGAATGATGATTTAAACTCTCTTTTTCTCTCAAAACATACCAACGACAATTTGACTGAAAGTGACAGTTTATACTTTTATGTGTTTGTCAATAAACGTTTTGAAATGTTTAGCCTTTTTTTAAGGGAGGGAGGTGAGAGTTGGTGGGGGGTGGGTAAGTCTTTTGCGTGGGTGTCTGCCATTACCGTTCAGAAAGCTAAGTTTCCCCAGGGTATGTGTGACGAATGGCGTGTTCTACCAAGGTCACTGGAGTTCGACCCACTGCGAAATGCAAGAAGATTTGTCTCTGGACAAGCTCCTCCCACACCACCCTAGCCCACCAAACCCCATCGCACCCCATCCCATCCGTCCCCACCCCACCCCACCCCACCCTACCCTACCCCACCCCACCCCACCCCACCCCACTCCACCCCACCCCACCCCACCCCACCCCACCCCACTCCGCCCCACCGCTGGGTTGGGAGTAAGAATAGATCTATCCCGTCCACTCACGCGATTCGTAAATGCGAATAACATATGAAGTCTAGGCTTGCCTTGAGGCTTGTTCGTGTTGGCAATGGAGCACTCTTTGCCTCTCGTGAACGCCTACAGACTTAAGGTTTGCTCAGGAGTACGAAGCGCTGCATGAGCGCTTCATGTCGGCAATGGAGCGCTCTTTGCCTGTCGTGAACGCCTACAGACTTAAGGCTTGTTCAGGAGTACGAAGCGCTGCATGAGCGCTTCATGTTGGCAATGGAGCGCTCTTTGCCTCTCGTAAACGCCTACAGATTTAGTGCAGCGCTTCACTTGTTAAAGGGAGGTAAATATTCTGCGCCGCATGTTGTGTTGCTAGACGCTAAGAAAGTGTTTGTCTATGCCACATTCATCGTTTATGCCCGTTTAAATGTATTCTGCGTGAATAAAGTCCACTACTGTATCGTCTTTACTTGCCTTTACTCGCGCATACAGAGCGCTTGGGGCAAATAAAGCCCGTTCAGGTCCCAAAAGGATGTTTCTGAGGGTTATTTTACGCATCGACGGTCAGTGCGGGATCGAAGACGCCATATTGAAAATCGTGTGAAGCACCTCGGATGCGTAGTTTTCTGTGATGCACAGCGCTGCACAGCGCTGAGTGAATCGCGCCCCAAATTGCTGTTCAGGAGTGAAACACGTGCAGTGCTGTGCAGCGCTTAGAAGCGCTGCGCCTCCTGAACAAGCCTTTAGTCGAACTAGCTCTGATGGTTGTCATGATCAAAAGCCTTGCATAGCCTACGAAGGCTGACAGGCCGTAAAACTTCACTCATTTATTCCCTGGACAATTGTGACCCCGCATTGCGCCTCGAGAGAAAATGTGCTGCAGTCCATTAAGTGGGCAAGGGTTTTGGATGTCGATGCTAAGATCTTTCTAGAAAACTGATCTGCCGCCTTCTCTCCTCTCAGTACCTAAAGCTAAAGATTCAAATGAAGCTGTAGCTTGCGAAGTGAGTTCGAAAACACAATTCAATGACAGTGGTGCGTTAATATTTTATCTATCTTTAAAAAGTGTGATCGAAAATATAATAATTTGACGGAGCTCTGACAGATCCTTTTGAATATTTGTTGTCAAGGATGCATGGTTCAGTTACGTATAACCCTACACCAATCATCGGATTCTAAAAAGGTTTTCATTAACTTCATAAGAATGAACATTTCGTTTCAGCGATGGAAAAAATTATGAATGAACTGAAGGCACAATGCAACTCGCTTCGTTGTGCAAGGCCAGAAGCAGAGACTGTGGTCAGTCTGTGGTCAGTCAATTTCACAGACTGCCGTAAGGCTTGCCTCCGTCCTAGCCAGTTAAAAAGATCAGAGCAATCGTTTTTTAAAAGTGAGACATCGATACCTGTCCCATGTGTTGAAACTGCACAGTTTCCCCAATACGCATTCACACATACATACACACACATACATACACACACATACATACATACACATACATACATACACACACATACATACACACATACATACACACATACATACACACACATACATACATACACATACATACACACACATACATACACACACATACATACATACACACACATACATACACACACATACATACACACACATACATACACACACATACATACACACACATACATACACACGCACATACATACACACACATACACACACGCAGCTGAACGGTTATTTCTAGCGGGGGTGTAGACAGTGAGAATTTTTTTGAGTGCGTGTGGTGCAGTTTGATTGAAGAAGTTGAAACACATAGTGGCTAGCTTATACTCTATCCTCTGAGCGACGGGGAGCCAATGCAGTGCACGAAGGAGTTTGGATGTGGGAGTTCTCTTGGGACATCTAAAAACTAATCTAACAGCAGTGTTTTGGACTTTTTGCAGTTTGTTTAGCAGAGTGTCCGGAATGCCGGCAAGAAGAGAATTTCCATAATCAAGACGGGACAGATCAAGGGAAGTGACAAGGGTTTGAGTGGCCTGTTGTGAAAGATAGTGATGAATAGTGCTAATTTTCCTTAACTCGTAGTAAGCTAACTGGCAAACTTTGTTCACATGAACTCTCATAGAAAGATCATCATCGAACATGACACCTAAGTTTCTAACAGACTTTGAGAATTCTATCTCACTCTGACCTATGGTTAGTTTCAGGACCTGATCGAATTTGCCTCTACCGCCAACCAGGAGAGCTTCGGTCTTTGAATCATTAAGTTTGAGTTTGCTCTGTGTCATCCACTGTTTCACGTCAGAAATACAAAGTTCCCTTGCAGAGAGAAGAGGTTGGATTTGACTGGGATGAGTGGAGTTGTAGAGTTGCGTGTCATCAGCAAATTCACTGTGAGAGAATAAATGACATTCAATTACGTTGGGAAGTGGTTGGGTGTACAATAGAAACAGCAGAGGACCCAGAACCGAGCCCTGTGGGACTCCGTATTTTAGCGGGGCAGGATCAGAAGCAATATCCTGGATCAAAACAGTCTGCCTACGTTCTGAGATATATGAATTCAGGAAGGAGAGTGCTGTGTTGTCAATGCCAAAAACATGTCTTAGACGGGAGAGAAGAATTTCATGATCTATTGTGTCAAACGCAGCACTCAAATCTAACAACGTGAGAAGGGAAACTTTGGAATCATCAGATGCGACACGGAGGTCGTTTAGAATACGGAGCAGAGCTGTTTCGGTGGAATGGTGAGCACGGTATACGTGGACTGA
>JAWQFJ010035590.1:0-42500 GCA_034096865.1 Theodoxus fluviatilis
AGCACCTTGAGGCCTTAGAGGCCGTGTTGAAACGTCTCAGGGAGGCTAACCTCTCAGCCCGACCCACGAAGTGCTGTGTGGGGTTCAAGGAATTGAGCTTCCTGGGGCACGTGGTGAGGGAAGGGGAGATCCTACATGAGATGGACAAGATCAGGAAAGTGGAGGATGCTCCGGTGTCTGAGATGAAGAAACAAGTGCGTGCCTTCTTGGGCCTTGCGGGGTACTACAGGAAGTTTATCCCGAACTTCTCGGCCATCGCCCTCCCCCTTTCCGATCTCACGCGTAAAAACGCTCCCAACGCCGTAGCATGGACGGCGGACTGCGAGGCAGCATTCAGGGCGCTGAAGGCGCGGCTCACGGCACGGCCGGTCTTGCAGCTGCCTGATCTGTCTCGCCCGTTCACCCTGCGGACGGATGCGTCAGACCATGGTCTGGGAGCGGTGCTCCTGCAGGAAAAGGATGGAGTGCTCCACCCGGTGGCTCACGCTAGTCGTAAGCTATCCGGGGCGGAGAGCAGGTACTCCACTATCGAGCGTGAATGCCTGGCAGTGGTGTGGGCCTTGCACAAATTCCAGTCTTACCTGTATGGGCGCCCGTTCGTGCTAGAAACAGACCACCAGCCTCTGCGCTACCTGCAGACGGCCAAGGTGGCCAACGGTCGTCTCATGCGATGGAGCCTTCTGTTGCAGGCCTACAGTTTCACTGTCCGGGTGATACCCGGCAGCCAGAATGTGGGCGCCGACTACCTCAGTCGGGCGTGCATCCCTGGAGAGACTGTAGAGTGTTGAGGTGCAGACGGGAGTCTGTTCTTGAGTTGGGGGTCTTGTCGCGTGAATAGCGACGAATGTTCTTAATCTAAAAGGATAGTTTAGGAACTGGAAATAGTTTCCGTTTACAGAGGGACTTTAGGAGGATTAGGATGCCTCGCTGGGAGAGAGAAAATCCCAGATACCTTTGCAGATGACAAGAGACTTTTGCGCGATGACGCGCAAGGAAATTTTGACGTCACGTCTAGCGGTTGATCATTCATCGCTAGATTGTAGAAGCGTTGGGACGTGTCGGCTGATCGCTCTGAAGAGCCGCCGTCTGTAAAGTTTGGACTGTGGAGTCCACTCTTACTCATGCTCATGTGTTGAGCTGTGTGTGTTTAGGCGTTTGTGGCGAGACAACGTTTTTTCATGCCTTGTGGTTATTAGTATTATTAGAAATGTTTACTATGCGTCATATCATTTATTTTTAGTGAAGCAGCGACATCGGCGCCCTGCTTGGTGTGTTCTACTCTTGGCAGTGGCCATGTAGAAAGTGAGGAGTGACGAGTGATGAGAAACCTCAGCCGGCCCGGAGCCAGTTGGAAGCGAACCCCTCTGCCAGGGGGTGGTGGAATGTTGAACAGCCAGCTTGCCTGCCAGCCAGCTTGCCTGCTTTGCTAAAGTGTGGTGGCCTGTCTTGTTGGAGAGCAGACCGACTCCTTTCCGAGGAAGAAGAAGAAGAAGACGTAGGAGCCAGTTCCCTCGACACGACGCAGAAGAAGAAGGAATGCCAGAGAGAGAGAGAGAATGAAAGAATGCCAAGTTTCAGCTGTTTCATCGACTGTGGTGATTTCCCTCCAGGGTCACCGGCTGCAATGTCGGTGCACTCAGACCCCCTCCCCCCAATTCCAACCCCGGTGCTAACGCGGTGAGCGTGGGGTTTAGGTCCGTGCTTCTCCACCTGCACGTTTTTCATCGAAAGGGTCAGATAAGTACATTTAGTTAATTACCTCGGCTCGGGCAGACATCTTTCTTTTCATTGTTTTCTTTTTACTTGTCTCGCTTCAAATTGCTGAACTGAATTGATTGTCTTACTTGCATTCTATGCATTTATTGTAGCGTTTGTCGCTCAGTCACCATTCACTGGTAAATGCATTCATGAAAATTAAACTACTTCCTTTGAATTGATACCGTTTTTGCCATTACTTCATTTAGACAATTACCATCTAGCGTGTGAATGGAGGAATGAAGGTGCGTGCTTTGGTTCTTCCCCTAGACATTTAAACGAGTTAATTTGATCAAAGAACAAGTACGTCACAGCGTTGGACGTGGAAGCGTCACGGCCTGAATTTTTGGGGTAAGAGCGAGCGAGCGAGTGAATGAGTTAAACTGCTGGGTACCTCTGCATTCTAAGTGAAGGGAATTCGGATTGAGATTTGTGACTGATTGGAATTTGTGGACCGTGTGGGTGGGTTCGAGGGAGAAATTGCATTGTCTTTTTCTCAAGGTGTTTGGGAGAGTCAGAGTGATAGACTGCTCTTTGTATTGCAGGCTGAATACTGAATGATGAGGAATACTGAATACTGAATGATGAGGAATACTGAATACTGAATGATGAGGAATACTGAATACTGAATGATGAGGAATACTGAATACTGAATGATGAGGAATACTGAATACTGAATGATGAGGAATACTGAATACTGAATACTGAATATTGAGGAACACTGAATGAATGCTGCTAATTACTTCTACCACTAAACTACTGCTGTAGTTTGCCGCACCGGTTTCCTACTGGTTTGAGAGCTATTGCGTCAACTGGGAAGTTGAAAGTGGTACCGTTCCTCCTTCTCGTTCGCCTGGGTTGATACGCTTCTATTGAGAGAAGATATCGTTCACCTGTGTTGAGATGGGTCTGCCAGTTTGCCTGCCAGCCTACTAACCAGCCTGCCTGCCAGCCTGCCTTCCAGCCTGCCAGCCAGCCTGCCTGCCTGCCAGCCAGCCTGCCAGCCTGCCTTCCAGCGGCCTGCCAGCTCAACTGCCAGCCATCCTTAGCCCTAGTCTATGGAGAGACGAGGGCTGGCGAATTCCGTCGCCAGAGACGTCGTGGTCAGCAAGCCACACGGTTGATCGTACCTGCATCGTTCTGCAGGGAGTGTTGGGAGTTTCTACTCGATGTGAACTTTCAGCGAGAGATAGGACGTTTGGAGAGGTGTTTCTTCGAAACGGGTAAGAGGATCTGACTTCTCCCTCTCTTCGTCTAGGATCGGTTCTCATCATCGTTGTTTTAAGCGCTGGGTGCTTAACAAGACTTTGTTGAACATTGAATGGCTGAAGACGGTTTCCTTATGGGAGAAGTTAGTGCAGATCTGTGGAGTAAATTCGAGAAAGAGTTGTCGTTATCAGACGTGGCACCGTTGATGACGTATCCAAAGTGAGACCTTGATTCCGTGAGGGAATTTTCTTCTCAGAAGTCGAGAGTTGTAATGAGTGGTTAGATGTCTTGTATTGGAGACGTTACCCTCCTTTCTGTCTGAGACAAGAGTTTAATTGGTGTGTGAGCTAATTCGTTTCCAGTTCAATCTTATTGTAAAGTAGTTAGATTATTATTTTCTTCAGGGGAATCCTAGCCGGGGTTGGGTTATTTGTTAAAAATAAAATTATTGTATCATTTATCTCCCAGTGCCCGGGTTTTCATTTATCATGTTGTTTTACTCAGTGATCTCAGGAATGTGGTGATGGGGTTTTGTTGAAAACCTCCCCCTTGAGTCATTAAATTTATTTAATGACATTATAAAAAAAACAAGGTTAAATAACAACAGTAAAATTAGGCCACAAAGTCAATATTTGACAGTTGTTACAATTTTAAAAAGTGATGGACAGAGAATATCTGCTGAGATCTCCACTCAACTTATGGTCTGGAATCCGAATGTCGTGCTTACGTATGTGTGTACGTTACCTTTTTTAAATCTTCTTTACACTGCACAGTCCCCATATTTCTGAACCATAGAATGAAGTGGGCAGTACAGTTAAGATATGCAAGGAAGCTTGTGGTCTGCAAACTTCACCAGCTTTCCAAATGTGAGCAACAGTTTGTTTTCCTCTGGTGGCCAAGTAATCGATATAGACTTTCACGAACAATCTTGTCGAGAGGGCAACACTTTGGTATTGTGCAATGAGAGCGACCAACCGGACAGACAGACCGACCGACCGACCGACCGACCGACAAACCAGACAGACCGACAGACTAGACAGACAGACAGACTGACAGACAGACAGACAGACAGACAGACAGACAGACAGACAGACAGACGGACGGACAGACGGACAGACGGACAGACGGACAGACGGACAGACGGACAGACTGACAGACGGACAAACTGACGGAGAGACAGACAGACAGACAGACCAGACAGACGGACGGACGGACGGACAGACGGACGGACAGATGGAGGGACGGACAGACGGACAGACTGACAGACGGACAAACTGACGGAGAGACAGACTGACAGATCAGACAGACAGACAGACGGAAGAACGGACGAACGGACGGACGGACGGACGGACGGTCGGACAGACGGACGGTCGGACAGACTGTAACGGACCGGCTAACTGGGCCTCGGGTCAGCCTAGCCCGCACAATGAAAATAAAAGAAAGGACACAAACACCAGCATATATAAGTGTAATAAACCCCTTGCCTTACGGCACCCACCCAAGCAGCCTCGGCCCACACTAGGGTACAAAGGCGCTAACGTAGCTCCAACAAATGACCAAGCGGCCCCCGCCGATATAGAAATGAGTATATTTGCCACAATCACAATCACGCAATAGCCCCGGCCCACACCAGGGCTCACCGGAGCTAACGTGCGGCCCCAGCCGACAATCAATCTACATCCAACCTGCTGAGCTCCTCCTCCAGCTCAGCCTCCAACTGCCTGTCTTCCTCCATCTTGTCAGATTTGCTGTCCTCTCCTCGAGTCAGCATAGTCATCCCGCTGCCTACAGAGATTCTCTATCGGCTAACCCCAGCGTGAATTCCGATTTCAGATCTACCGGCACGCGTCGTGTTGTTGTTTACGTCCTCCATCATTTTGGTATCTTGGACTCCGTCGAACAGCAGGAAATCGGTCGCCATCACTGCTTCTGCAGACTCAGGACGCCTCCACGGGCACCGCGACAGTCCTGGGCAGCCCTGGGCGAAGACTCTCGAGTCTGTGAATGATTCCGTTCAGTGATGGACAGCACGAATTACAAAGTCAACCCTGACAACGCTTTGCCGTAGATTCGATCTCCATTTTCACCAACCGCTCAAATCCGAGTTTTTTTCATGGGCAGCGTCACAATGTGACGTCACAAAACTGATGACGTAACGACCGCTGAAGCAAATCCGTGTCAACTTGTGTCAAACATTTGCCTGGTTTTACACAGCAATGGACAATCTATATAATGCCATACCACGCATTCTTTACACAAACGGACGGACGGACGGACGGACAGACAGACAGACAGACAGACAGACAGACAGACAGACAGACAGACAGACAGACAGACAGACCAGACCAGACAGACAGACAGTCAGACCGACCGACGGACCAGACAGACAGACAGACCAGACAGAAAGACAGACAGTCAGACCGACCGACGGATCAGACCGACCGACCGAATTACCAGAATGACAGACAGACAGACAGACAGGCAGACAGACAGACAAAAAAAAAGACAGATAGACAGACAGACCAAACATCCAGACAGACCGACCGGACAGACAGACAGACAGACCGACCGAACAGAGAGACAGACAGACAGGACAGACAGACTAGACCGACCAAACAGACCGACAGACCAGACCGACATAACAGACCGACAGTCCAGACCAAACGAACAGACAGACCGACCAGACCGACCGAACAGACCGACCAAACAGACCGTCAGACCAGATCGACTGAGCAGACCCACAGACCAGACCGACAGACCAGACCGAAAGACCAGACCGAAAGACCAGACCGACCAAACAGACCGACACACAAGACATACCGAACAGACCGGCAGACCAGACAGACCGAACAGACCGACGAACCAGACAGACCAAACAGACAGAAAGACCAGACCGACTGAACAGACCAGACCGACCGAACAGACAGACCAACCTGACCGACTGAACAGACAGACCAACCAGATCGACCGAACAGACAGACCGACCAGACAAACAGACAGACAGACAGACAGTCAGACAGACAGGCAGACAGACAGACAGACAGACAGACAGACAGACAGACAGACAGACAGACAGGGACACAAAGGGAAGACAGACTCTCTCTCTCTCTCTCTCTCTCTCTCTCTCTCTCTCTCTCTCTCTCTCTCGCCTCACTCTTTCTCTCTCTCCCGCCTCTCTCTTTCTCTCTCTCTCACTCTCTCTCGACATTCCAATGTACATTTTTATGCCTTGGAGCGGCCAACACGGAAAATACAGGACATGGACTCTGTACCTTAGCTATAACAAACCAATTTTACATTAAATACATACATACTGCATTCAGTCCTAATTCACTACCCTCATTATAGTAAATATATAGTTTAGACGTTGATTTTAACCACCCTGGTTGTAAACTCACCTAAAGGTTGTACCATATTTCAAAATTGTTTGTAATTGTGTAACTTTCTATACTAGTGGGTCGTCGGCCGCAAATACAGAATCAGTCAATGAGTATCTCAGTCTCTCTCTCTCTCTCTCTCTCTCTCTCTCGCTCTCTCTGTCTCTCTCTCTTTCTCTCTCTCTTTCTCTCTTTCTCTCTCTCTCTCTCCCTCTCTCTCTCTCTCTCTCACACACACACACACACACATATGTACAGAGACACACGTATGTGTTCACGTACACAAAGATAACTGCATAAATAAATGCAGGCACATTGACACACGCACACATATACGCGCGCGAGAACACTCATGCTGAGAGACATACAAGAAACCTTTTCTCACTTCCCTCTAATAGGAATTTTATTCCTCTCGCTGCGTTTGTTCACAACCTGTGTTCATGTTCTGGTCCTCGCTTGTTACAGAGTGCAAGCTGCCTATGCCATTCCCAATGCCCCAGTGGAAGTTGGACAGGCGCCAAGAACAGACCATTTCCGCAGACTCTCTCAGAGTTCTCGACCTGGAACACCAGAATCAATCGGTTTTGCCTGGGCGTCTGAGACTGACCTGAAACCTTAAGTCCCCGTGAATGTATTCCCATATATGTCTTCATGGGGACTCCCGGATGAACATTCTCAAGGTAAAGCACCAGTGACCAGTTTAAGCAGACGCAACCCGTTTGAATGGCTGCCTGATTTGTCGAGTGCAAACGTTGCTGCTCGAGTATGGCCATGAGTTGGAATTAATGACCATTCATCCAAAATTTAGAAGTCGAACGTTCGTTATTATTAACCATTTGGTGGAACACAAGGATACATTTTTTCTTCTTTTTTCATAGTTTTGCTGTTACTTTATTTTAGTTTTTGTTTGATGTTTGTTGTCTCTCGGTTGATTTTTCATTTGACCTGTCAAATTTATAAAAGCCTAAATCTGCTTTCAATTCAAGGTCTCATTTTATATCGTGTAACAAATAAGAGAAGATGTTATATTTAGCCCCTAACTGTAACTGCATATTTTCACCTTTTACATCTTTTCTGACCTCGGAAAAGTCGACCATTTGACAGAAATTCAACTTATTCGTACCTGGGATACCCCGAGTTGTTTTGCCTTCCCCAAGAGTGTCATCTGTCTGTAGAGCATGATACTTGTATGCCTATTTACACGGTTTGCTTTGTTGTCTTCCAGATTCTGTTGAATAAATGAAATTGTCAAAAAAGAGTTTCAGGCGTCTTCATGTGATAGAGTTGCAGAAATTGACATGCGGACGGTCGTGTGTGTCAAGATTGTGTCTTGCTTTTTGACAGGTTGCAATGAATAGAAGCATTTTGTGTCGTCTGTACAGGAGGTAGACCCATGCCCTTAACGACTGATAAGGGGAGATAAGTGCGTGTGTTCGCGCGCGCGCGTGAGAGAGAGAGAGAGAGAGAGAGAGGGAGAAAGAGAGAGAGAGAGAGAGAGAGAGAGAGAGAGAGAGAGAGAGAGAGAGAGAGAGAGAGAGAGAGAGAGAAAGAGAGAGGAGAGAGACAGAGGAGAGGAAAGAATCATTTTCCATTGCCTTTTGCATGAAGAATGATATGGCGATGTCAGATTGTGTCAACAACACCAGAGTTCAGAGCCCTACTGTCCAACAGCAGCGGAAGCAGGCAGTTCTGCCCATGATGCATGCAAGGCGTGCACAGAGATGAAGGCAGCAGACGGGCACCTGGAGCAATAACCAGGTATGGCCCTCCCCCCGAGTGTCAGGAAGTGGAGAGAGTCCTCTGAATACCATCTGTCGCCTCGCTCCGTTGCGGGATTCTTACCACATTTACAACAGCTTTGATCATGTCGACACTGGACTATTCTTCGCAAGATCTCGCAAGATATCAGCGTAAGCAACACGCTCCTTTGGAAGCAAACGACTGGTCCAAGGGGGGTAATCATTCGGTCACGTCAGCGGTTACCTCCCCTGATTCACGCTTGCAAAGTGACGACTGCACTTCGGTTGTTGCAACAAGGCTGGCATGGAGGGGTTTGTGCTGTTTGGAAAATATTGCTTTAGTTTTATGGAATGCATTTGCAAGAAGTTGTTGGGAAGATGACATCATTGCTCATCAACTGCACATGGCCAGAGTTCATAGGCGCGTAAGGATACGCATTCGTCTGCAAATACAAATGCATTTTCTCCTTCCATCTCTCTCTCTCTCTCTGTCTTTCTCTCTCTCTCTCTCTCTCTCTCTCTCTCTCTCTCTCTCTCTCTCTCTCTCTCTTTCTCTCCCTCTCTCTCTCTCTCCCTCTCTGTCTCGTCTCTCCCTCCCTTCTACCCTCCCTCACCACCACCCCGTTTTCCTCCCCCCCCCCCCTTCCCCCCTCTCTCCCCACCCCTTCTCTCTCTCCCCACCCCTTCTCTCTCTCTCTCTCTCTCTCTCTCTCTCTCTCTCTCTCTCTCTCTCTCTCTCTTTCTCTTTCTCTCACTCTCTCTCTCTTTCTCCTATTACATCTCTCTCTCTCTTTCTTTCTTTCTCTCTCTCTCTCTCTGGCTCTCTCTCTCTCTCTCTCTCTCTCTCTCTCTCTCTCTCTCTCTCTCTGTATCTATCATCTCACCCTCACCCAACCTCATCACACACTTCCTAAAACACCCCCCCCCCCTCTCTCCTCCAAACGTCTTCACCTCCGGTGCACCACGATTGGCCTAAATTCGTTTCGCCTAATTTCAGTTCGCTTCAATTCGGTTAGCCAACATGTTGCCATAGGGGGTCGTTTCGCCTAAAATCAAGTTTCGCCGAAGGGAGAGTGTGACCTTGCAACCCACACAATCAAATCCCAACACGTTTTAATTTGCAATGTGTTACTTTATTTTTAACATTAATAACATCATATAAAATCGCATGCCCACAGGAATATACACAGTAATTGAATGACATGTTAAAAAAAACACAAAGAAAGATTTCACAACATGTAGCATCCTCAACATGCATCCCTCTCTACCCACACACAACTCCGAATATTTAACAGTAACGACAAGTCTGTCCTCCTCTATGGCTCTGAGACCTGGAGAGTCACCAACACTCTGACCAACAAGCTCCAAGTCTTCATAAACAGATGCCTCCGTAACATCCTTAAGATTAGGTGGACAAACAAAGTCAAGAACAACGACTTGTGGAAGCAGGCAAACCAGGATCCCATCGGACAGCAGATCGCAAGGCGGAAGTGGAGGTGGATCGGACACACCTTGCGGAAACCTCCACACGACATCACACGGCAGGCCTTGCAGTGGAATCCCCAGGGCAAGAGACGAGTTGGTCGCCCCAAGACCACCTGGAGGCGATCCTGCGAGGAAGAGATGAGGAACTGCAACCTGTCATGGGGAGAGCTGAAGAAAGTTGCCCAGAACCGAGTACGCTGGAGGACTGTTGCCGAGGCCCTATGCTCCACAAGGAACTCAAGGGAATAAGTCAAGTAAGTCAAGCATTCTCAGTTCATTCTCAAATATCACATGTGTACGGCATACGAGCAAGCATCGAGGAGTGTTAATCGGACATGACCAGATTTTCCCTCGCAGGAAAACAAATGCAAGAATTGATATTCGAGAGTAATGAAACATTAGGCGATATTCGTGCAGAAAAAACGAAGGGCGATATTCGAGAGTAATGAAACATTAGGCGAAACGACCATTATCATTAGGCGAAACGAGCAAAATTGACGCTAGGTGCAGTGGCGGCGGTTACGCCTAAATTTGATGGATTAGGCGAAACGAATTTCGGCCAATCGGCGTGTATCCTTCACCTCGCCAGTTCTGATGTTGACACAGAACGTGCGTTATGAATAAAAGACTACAATGAATGCAAATGTAAGTGTCATTCAAGGCCCCCTGTGGGTTGGGGGTAAAAACAGCTGCACTAGGTCTCTATTTGTGAGTTGGGAGTAGGAACAGATCCATTTGCATCTCCTTACGCGATGTGTATGAGGCAAACCAGTAGGGAACTAGTAACTTGATCAGCTGTTACTCTAACCTTTCTCTGTGATATTATTGATCAGCAGTTTTACGTACATGTAGCATACAAAGGCTGAGAGGTCGTAAAAATCCTTCATCCAGCCTTTCTTTTTTTCGTCCTGGCTCATTTCTCCTTGTTAACACATTGCACTCCTCATACTGCTTTACTTGTCTATCACAGTACCATTGTGAATCTCATGCACTCCTTGTACCCGTACTTCACCACATGGGCATGCACCTTATTGCAATGGTAATAACTGAAGCAAACATGAAAGGTTTCTTCCCCCCCCCTCTCTCTCTCCCCTTCCCTCCCTCTCTCTCTCTCTCTCTCCTCCCCCCTTCTCTCTCTCTCTCTCTCTCTCTCTCTCTCTCTCTCTCTCCTCCCCCCCCCCTCTCTCTCTCTCTCTCTCTCTCTCTCTCCTCCCCCCTCCCTCTCTCTCTCTCTCTCTCTCTCTCTCTCTCTCTCTCTCTCTCTCTCTCTCTCTCTCTCTCTCCTTCCCTCCCTCTCTCTCTCTCTCTCTGTGTGTGTGTGTGTGTGTGTGTGTGTGTCTCCACCCCAACCCCTATCCTCAGTTTCATTGGTTTTCTCCCCTACTGTTCTTTTTTACTCCCTATGTTCTCTTACAAAAAAGTACTCACCAATCATGGGCAAGCCTCCAAATGTTGTGGAAACGGAAAGAGCACTGCCGTAAATCGCCAAGAACTCGTTTAAAAAGAGCACTGCTCTAAGGAGGTCTAGGGGATAAGTTATCTTAGGAAAATAGTAAAGACAATTCCCGAATAGGTGAGTAATAGTTAGAAAAGAAAATGCACTTCTTTATCGAATAATCACAATCTAAAAAGCAATCCAAAACAATTGCCATGAGGGTAAATGATCATAATAGTCAAAAGGAATTGACTAAGAGTCTAGCTGTAAATGACACTCTTACACTCAGGCACACACTAATCAACGAGGCTCCTGGGGTACTTAAGTTGGACTTCTTGGAGAGGATAAAGTGCCTCTGGACCCTCCAGTTTATTCAACTACAGTAAATCAACTGAGACAATTGATGAAAACTATCATAATAGTCGGATGTATTCTCTCTCCATGAAACTCGACAATCGTAAATCATTTGTAAAAACTTAGGGCCCGATCAAGGTATTTCAGCGTGGACCAATCGGAAGCCGGACAAGGGTAAAGCCCGCCCCTTTCTAGTTCACTACAGGCTTCGCCTACCGGCGAAAGTGTCTCTAGCACAGTTGACAACACGTGATGGAAGGTTTTCGTTAGAAATATTCATGAGGAGGTCACACGAGAGGCTTGTGGGATAGCCGATCTGCTCCCTTACATACGCCGTTAAAGTATTTCTATTTCGCACAAAGCTCATAACTTACTCATGTTTAGGCGATAAACAAGAATTTATTCGATAAAATAAAATGTTTGTGTTGAAATGGGGAAAAATTTTGGACATCTGAATAATTTCTGTAAAATGTGTAGAAAAACATAGTATCGAAACGAACTATTGTTTGCGCAATGCTGTAATGCGAAGGGTCATGTCTATTACGCATCCATTGTAAACTGTGCCAGAGTCAATGCTGACTCGGGTTCACTGAATGAGCCCAGGGCCCGTATTCACAACGGCGAATAATTTTTTTAACACTCGATTTATCCCCTAACACCGCGTTATCTTGATCGGTTAGATAAGGTACGCTCATCAGAGGATCCTAGGTTGCGCTTTGCTATATATATGATGGTTTCCAGCCAAGGGAGAGCGGAACAGACAGTTGGAATTGTCTGAGTTTAGAGATAAATCGGGGTTAAAATAAATCGCTGTTGTGGATACGGGCCCAGCTCAGCACGCGATCAGCTTAGCGCGCCCTATGGCGTAGTAAGCTGGTCGCGTTGTGAGCTGGGCGGGCTTTCCCCGGGTGTCCCCCTGCCCGGCTTCCGATTGGTCGGCGTGATCTTGTTTTTAGATAGCGGGGATCTCCGTTCGTCACAGGTGCTCTTGTCGCCAGTGGAGGTTTAATTGCAGTAGTAGGGAGGTGTGGGTGGAATAAAAAGGAGAAAAGTTCCATTTCACTACTTTCGAAGTGGTCAAACAGAGAAAAATTGTCCTAACTGAACGTCAGAATTCTTCTACTAGTTTCTGCTTTTGCGCTCTTATTCTGCGGAAATATTGGGTCAGGGAGTACATGGAACTGGAAAAGCCAGCTCAGCGCGCCACCAGCTCAGCACCACACACATACACACCGAACACACACACACAAACACACACATGCATGCATGAGCGCGCGCGCAGCTAGCAGATGCCAGGATGCTGTCCATTATCAGCACTGGGTCCACCTCTCCCTGACCTTGAGCAGACAATACCTCCAGACGGATACCCCCCACCAACTGCTGGTGAAGTCCCTCGGAAAACATCCTGCATCCAGTCTGTTCTCATTTATTATCACATTAATTCTCCCGTGATATAACATTTCCTTAGCTGTTTATCAACTTAGTGGGAATAAAACGTGGCACATTTATCAGCAGGTCTCGTCTCGTCACTACACTACATCCCGAATTCATTTCAAAGATGCATTTTCAGGGTAGATCTACACCTGTGGATTAGCGGGTTCGGGATTCGTAAGAGGCAGTCCAATAGGGAAATCGTGACATGACTCGCTCTCTTTCTAACCAGCTCTCGTCATGTCCTCGTCTTCAGCCTGACACTGACAGCAGCGCCCGGTAGGCCGTAACACTCCACTCACCAAGTCAGTCATTCAGCATAGATGCCTGTTTCCCTGGGGACAATTTTCCCTTGAATGGCAGATGGTGTTGCTGACCTGCAAGAGCGCTAAGATCTCCCGATGTGTAAAGAAACACACGTGGATGTTCGTATCAACGCGCCATACTTTCACTCCTTCCACACGGCTCGCCTCACAGGGCGCCGAACTCGGTTCGCTTCGATTCTTTGAATCTGCTGTGACTTCCGGGCAAGCTTATTCACTGACCAGATGTAAGTTTCAAACAGAAAAAAGTATCCCCGTCTGACACAAGTACTGGGGCAATTGATACCGGAGGAATTATATAGAGGTGTTGGCTTCCTGTGATGGGCATTGAGCTTGCTTAATATCTGTGTGAATCACATTTACCTTGTACAAGGTCATACATAGTCTTACACACTATGGAACAAATCGTTGATGAAAACATATCAGCAGTAAACACAGGTGTCAGAGATAGAACTGTTTATAATTCTTGATCACTCGATGAGCGTAGGTACTTGAATACACAAAAAAAACAAATTAAGTGACTATATTTGCAGAAATAGCATTCACGTGATTATCATAGATACTGAAATGCACGAAATATCAAATTAAATGGCTATATTTGCAGAAATAGCATTCACTCGATTAGCATAGGTACTGGAATACACGAAGAATCAAATTAAATGGCTATATTTGCAGAAATAGCATTCACTCGATTAGCATAGGTACTAGAAGTAAGCAGAAATCAAATTTCAATGACTAAATCTGCAGGAAAAGCATTCAAATCCTTATACTGTTACAGGCATAAACGAAAAGCTCCAATAACGATACTTCAAAAGAGGCACACAGAAAACTACCAGGAGTTACACACACAGAGATACGGAAGATTTCTGAGGGACGCTGGAGAATGGTGACCAACAACGCGAGCAGAGAGAAAACATTGTCTGGTTGATACGGGGTGGATGAGTTGGGATTGTAAAGGGTGGATATGGGATTGGTGGAAAAATGGGTGAGGCGTGTGTGGAGTGTGTAGAAAAGAGATATGGGAATCAATTAATTTGGTCTTGAGGTTTGGGGTCAGTATCAGTCGTCCAGGCAAGACTGATTGATCCTGGTGATCCAGGGCGAGAACTCTGAGAGAGTCTGCGGAAGTTGTCTGCTCTTGGCGCCTGTCCAACTTCCACAGGGGCATTGGGGAGGGCATAGACAACCTGCACTCTGTAACAAGTAAGGACCAGAACATGAACACAGATTGTGAACAAACACAGACAGAAGAAGAAAATTCACTTTACAAGTAAGGGAGGAAAGGAAGTTTTTGTATGTCTTTCAGTAAACGTATTTGAGCGCATGTGTGTGTGTGTGTACATATGCGTGTGTGTGTGCGCGCGCGCGTGTGTGTTTGCCCATATGTATGCGTGCATGCCTGCAGTTGTCTGTGTGTGCATAAGCGCATATGTGTGTGTGTGCTCTGTGTTTGTGTGTGCGTGTGTATGTTTGTGTGTGTGTGTGTGTGTGTGTGTGTGTGTGTGTGTGTGTACGTATGTGTGTGTGCACGTGTGTTTGTGTGCATGTGTATGTGCGCACGCTCATGCGTGCGTGCTTTTGTGTCTATCATATTTTTGTGTCTCATCCTGCCTGCCTGCCTGCCTGCCTGCCTGCCTGCCCGTCTCTAAGTGCATTAGTTTTTTGGTTCATACAAATACCTAAGTCTTGCCCGCTCTACATGATTGTCTATGAAAGTCTGTATCGAAGGCTTGGCCACCACAGGTAAACAAACTGTTGCTCACATTTTGAACGAAAGGTGACATTGCGACACCGTAAGCACCCATGTGCATGCAAAGCATTCGGATTCCAGGCCATACGTTGAGTGGATGTCTCGGCAGATATCCTCTGTTCATCATCTTTATTGTTATTACTATCAAATACTGACTTATATCGGTTTTTAATTCTAGTACCAGACTTCCTAAGCAAAACTGCAAAGATATTTACTAATCACAATGATTCTCTTTCGTTTGTCTCCTATTGATTCGTTGCATATGGGACAGTTAAAAAAGAAGCATAGTTTTCTTCTATTTTCAGTTTTGCAAAGAAATTTGTTCGTCATGAAAATGTAAGATGCGACAAATAATCACACACACACACACACGCACACACACACACACACACACACACACACACACACACACACACACACACACACACACACACAGATTTTTTAAAACAAGGGGTTATTAGCAAAATGCACGCTCGGCAAGAAAATGGAAAAACTCTGAGAATGGAAGAGTGTTAATTAAGAACTACTTCGGTCCAGAGAAAAACTTATTTCGCATGACTAAAAACAAGAATTCTGCGACTCGTACATTCGATACAGCATCAAGGACTTCAAAACAAGTATACAGTACACCACCCGTCTACATGAGCATAATCACTGCCAGATTCCTTCTTACACAGACACGGAACAGCACCTTGTGTAGAGATCTAAGGTCGAGATATAAAGAGATATAAAGAAGACACGTGCCATCATGAGTAACACAGATCACCCCTCCACACAGAATTCCACTCCAGACTCATATCACGTGGCCAAAGATTCCGTTCCCCCATAACGCGTACAGACAGATACCTGCAATATTTTGTACCAACTGCAATAAGTATTTTAAACTCTATTTTAAAACTGCAGTCTGATCCCAATCTCTTGCAATGCAGCCCTTTACTTTCCTGATATATATATATATATATATATATATATATATATATATATATATATATATATATATATATATATATATAAGCAACTCACTCAAACAACGCTTCTACCAGCATCGCTCGAACATCAACACCAACAAGAACACCTGCACTCTCATTAATGAACACTTCTCCCTACCCAACCACACACTGCACGACCTCAGATGCATGCCGGTAGAGAAGTCCTACATGGACAGCACTGAAGTACGACGCAGGCGGGAACGTTTCTGGATTACAAACTCTCTACTTTGACACCGAATGGCTTGAACACTTTGTTATAATGGTTCTTTCATTCTGGGCCCTCCCCAGTAGATCTTTTGACTTTGCTTGTGACTCTGCGGGAACGTTGTCTCGGTCAGATATTTGTGGCTAACTCGATTCACCAGTCGCAGTACAACAGCTTGACAAGACACGCACACGTATGTCGTCATGCGTGACGTAGACACTTCGGATTGGATAGGTGATGATTTGTCAAACCCTTCAGTCCCGAGGAAGGCTTTCAGCCGAAACTTTGACGTTAAGTAAGGCTTGTTTGTTTGCTCGCTCGTTTTTTCTTACTATATATATATATATATATATATATATATATATATATATATCTTTTTTATCCCTTGATTGTAACGCACTGTGAAGTTTAATTAAGGAATTTTGGGGGGTACATATTTAGTTATTACTATGTCGGTAATTTGTAACTTTAATTTCCTTTTTTTGATGAATAAAATATGTGTTGTGTTGTGTTACGTTATGTTTTCTCCGCAGACACACAAATGACAATCAATCAGAAGGAGCTTATTTCATAGAAGGTCCAAAGCACAACAAGACTGGAGGCAGTTGGAGCAGTATTCACACTTTTGTTCTGAGCCGAGGAAAGCAGATGTCATCAACAAGTAGTCATCAGCGTTATTCACTGTCCGCCATGCAATGCTGCAACACGCCATCTTAAGCGTTTCTGCATTAAATTGTCATGCCTGAACAATAAAGGCTTGGCATTTTATTGCTCTTTCACACATTATGATTAATATGGCTGTTTGCACTATAGACTTACTGGGTCAAGTGTCCGGCTGGAACGATGACAGCTGAGGTGTAGTGGCGGTAAAGAACATAAACAAGAGTTCCCGTAGAAACTAACAGCGTCAGCACAGCCACAGTCACTAAAAATCACAGACAATGCAGAAGTTGACAACAAAAACAACAACAATCATTTAAACGGCAATGACCACCACTACCACCACTACCACTGCCCTCACGATCATCACAATTAGCATTGTTGGCCGGTTTTACATCTGTGTCGCGGTATTTGCTTCAATCCCCAAATCTATGGGACATTTGAATCTGAGGCTTTCCTCCAGGTTATTCTGACAGACAGACCGACAGAGACAGACAGACGTACACACAGTGACAGACGTGCGAACCGGCAGACACACAATCAACCAGACGGAAAGAGAATGGGAGAGAGAGAGAGATTGATTGATTGATTGATTGGTTTATTTCTGCCGACGACCCATTGGATACACTGCATATTTACAGGTAATGGTGAATAAACATTTTTTTTATTATTATTGTAGGTACACAACGATTTAAAATAACTAACATTGAATGACTCCGTTTTGTCACGTCTTAAAACAATAGTTTAGCTCTTTGTATTATGTTTGCATTAGAGTCTGAATACTTACATTCAGCCACTTGTATGCATGCTCGTTTGGAAACGCGTGCTCGCGCGCGCGCGCGCACACACACACACACACACACACACACACACATTCACATATTTGTACATAATGTCATTCCTTTGATAGAACTGTATTCTGTTGTTGCATATTACTTGATGGACAATACTCCTCTGTTATTTACTGAACATTTATGGTGCTATTCGCCGAATTGTACCCATCATCCCTGGTAAAAAGGCAGTGACCGGCCTTAACATGTTTACTTCTGTATAGAAATTCATATTTCTTGTATCAGCTAAGTACGCAAATTAAACGCATAATGTATGTACATAGCCATACCTATATTTCTTTGACAGTCTTTTCCATCTATCAATTGCTTATAGTTGAGAGTGTGAAGACAGTTCCATATGTTTGGCAATATATTTTTCTCTCAGCTCTTTATATCTAACACAATGTAGGATAAAGTGCTTTTCATCCTCTATTCTCTCTTTACAGGATGGACATGCATTATTTTCGCTTTGATTCTTTGCATAGCGCTTATTCGTGCCAAGCGAGTTGAGACCCATTCTAAATCGGATGAAGGCATCTCTGAACTTCTTAAATGTAATATCATTGAGATATCTTTCACATATAATCCTACTTTTATATGATCTGTAGAAAACAAATCTCTCCCTTTCATTGATTTTGTATGCCCATTCCTGATGGTAACAGTCTCGTAATCTCTGTGTTAGATTTCGTAAGAAAGCATTCTCATTTGATGTTCCACCATTTTTCCAAACGTACGCAATGCTCAGCGTGGATAGACACTCTTCTACATCTTTTACCCAGTTCCAATGCTTTGATGTACGTGGTCTTTGCGACATCAAATAGGCCTGCTTTGAGAGTCTGTCTATCGGCATTTTACATAACCTGAGCCAGTATTTCACATATATCAATATCGCATCTATATATAACGGGTATGTTCCTGTCTCACCATATACCATGCTATTTAGTGATCTGGCATCTATACTAAGGAATCTTTTACAGGCAAACAGGTGTGCCTTTTCCTCGGTTTCTCGTTTGGTCAGGCCCCATACTTCTGCTCCATAAAGTAGGGCTATTTTCACTTGGAAGTCGTGAAGCTTAAAATATACAGTAGTATTCAAGATCTGTAAGCGCCTCATGGTTTGTAGTTACTGTTCAGTCTTTTTCTTTGCCTTCACTGCCTGACTTTTAAGTGCTGAGTTGATGAACAGCTTTGTTGTAAAGATATGAATTGTACTTGTACGAATTTACGATGTCTAATTCTGTATCATTTAATAGCCATCTCTCCCCTTTTGTCAGATATCGCCCTTGTCTTAAAACCATTACTTTAGTTTTTTCTACATTAACACAAAGACCTAGTTTGCTGGATACTCGGGCCAGATTGTCTATTTGGCACTGAAGACCCGCTGATGTGGTGGACAGAAGTACAATGTCGTCAGCAAACAAAAGCTGAGAGAGAGAGTGAGAGAGACAGAGAGAGAGAGAGAGACACAGAGAGAGAGAGAGAGAGACAGAGAGAGACAAAGAGAGAGAGAGACAGAGATAGACAGAGAGAGAGAGAGATAGAGAGAGAGAACGAACAAACGAGCGAATGGTGTATTGAAAAGGCCACCGGCCTATTTCAATGGCATACATATATCATACACCTACACATCGGGTGTGATATCTATGACAGTGATCTGAAATAAACAAGTTATACCAACGTTAATTAAAATAAAAATCGTTGCTTTCGGGTAAAGTTATAAAGCGTAAGATCTGCGTTGAAAAGCTTTATACAAGTATATACTAGTGGCTCTTACTATTATCTCGCTGTCATTACTCAGAATAGTCTTTTCTGGATTTTGACTTTTTTTCCACGTGAATTGCCAAATAATGTTCACATATGTCCTGCAGAGCAGGACAAACAAATAAAAAGAGGTGTTCGTCTTCCTCTTCCTCTCTACAAAATGCTCAAAGAGTTACACGAGCGTCTTTTGTGTATCTAAGTTTATGGATGTAAAACTTGGTTATGCCCATTTGAAATCTGATAAATACATCCCTGAACACCTTTCTGTCTATTCTAAACAAGTGCTATTCAGCAGAACACTCACTTCATATTTTCCTTTAGACAAAATACCTGACACTGATACACAGATCATTTTTCCATTGTGGCGAAGTCTCTTGTGAACTAGAATGCGTCCTTAGAGGAGATAACTCGGAAACCCGTTTGTATTGATTTGCTTATAATCTCAGTCTGTGTCCGTCCGTCCGACCAACCGTCTGATTGACTGGTTGGTTGTCAGTGTGTGTGTGTGTGTGTGTGTGTGTGTGTGTGTGTGTGTGCGTGTGTGTGTGTGTGCGCGTGTGTGTGAGAGAGAGAGAGAGAGAGAGAGAGAGAGAGAGAGAGAGAGAGAGAGAGAGAGAGAGAGAGAGAGAGAGAGAGAGAAAGAGAGAGAGAGAGCCACGTGACCTCCTGTGCGGAATGACATCACTTTAGTCTTTTGCCCATTCACTTTCAAACTTAGTCTGTTGGTGGCTGCTTCTATATTATATATTCGGTTCTGCATACCTGGAACCGTATCCGATAGGAGTACCACATCGTCCGCAAACAAAAGCAGGAAATTTCTACACCATTGGCAACCAGTTGCACCCCGTGCCTACCCTTTCCTTTGATTTGTTTCGTTAATGACGTCATCAACATGGAAAAAAGTAATGGACTCAATTGCAACCCTATAAATACATTGTTGTTCTCGGACCTGCCTTTGGCTGTGTTTATAATACAACTATCTTCAGTTTTCGCGTCTTTCAGACAGCTTACCAGATTCTCGAAAATGGATCAATCTCGAGAAGGATTATGTTGCTTTTGACTGGTAACACAATTTTTACGGCCAAAAGCACGGTAAATGAAGAAAACCTCGTGTAGATTATGAACAATTTGATGTAAAATTGGGGATGAGCGCTAATTAAACGCATTTTACACCATTCTGAAAACAGACAGCGATCATTCGATGGTATGTGACGAGGGCGGGATAATCGTATACTGCGTAAAATCGCAGAGCGAGTAGTTCTGTCATTTCTGGCGAGAGAGCCCATTGCGATTGTACGCAAACTTCTAGTCTCCCCTCAGCATATCCACGATCTGCAGCACGTCAGCTCGCCGAAAATCGAAACGCTGGTGAAGTTCTACGTCATCGAACTCCACAACAGGTTCAAAACGATCTCGATACACAAGATTTCTTCTCTGATATCGCTGACGAAAAATCTGGTGAATGATCGCCGCCATGTTTACCTCCCAACAAAGGGACTTTAGAGCTGCTCCGACCACCTCTACAATCTTTCCGCTAACTTATTATAAAATCTTTCCTGGTGTCGCTGAGGTCCGCGCGTTATCTATAAATAGAAGTGCGCGAAGCTTGGCTGGGCTCGTATCAACTCTCTCGCTGACGCTGGGCGTTCGCCTCACTCGCTACAGCTGCTCCCTCTCTCGCTCTCGCTGCTCTCTCTCTCTCGCTCTCGATGCTCCCACTCTCGCTCTCGCTGCTCCTTCTCTCGCTCTCTCAGCTCCCTCTCTTGCTCTCTCTGCTCCCTCTCTCGCTCTCTCTGCTCCCTCTCTCGCTCTCTCTGCTCCCTCTCTCGCTCTTGCTGCTCCCTCTCTCGCTCTCTTTGCTCTCGCTGCTCCCTCTCTCGCTCTCGATGCTCATTCTCTTGCTGCTCCCTCTCTTGCTCTCGATGCTCTCGCTGCGTCCTCTCCCACTCTGTCTGCTCCCTCTCTCGCTCTCGCTGCTCCCTCTCTTGCTCTCGCTGCTCCCTCGCTCGCTCTCTCTGCTCTCGCTGTTCCCTCTCTTGACCTCGCTGTTCCCTCTCTCGCTCTCGATGCTCTCTCTCTCGCTCTCGCTGCTCTCTCTCTCTCTCTGCTCCTTCTCTTCCTCTCGCTGCTCCCTCTCTTGCTCTCGCTGCTCCTTCTCACGCTCTCGATACTCCCTCTCTCGCTCTCGCTGCTCCCTTTCTCGCTCTCGCTGCTCTCGATGCTCCCTCTCTCGCTCTCGCTGCTCCCTTTCTCCCTCACTCTGCTCCCTCTCTCTCTATCGCTGCTCCCTCTCTCGCTCTCGCTGCTCCCTCTCTCGCTCGCGCTGCTCTCTCTCTCGCTCTCGCTGCTCCCAATTTCCCTCTCGATGCTCTCGATGCTCCCTCTCTTGCTTCCCTCTCTCGCTCTCGCTTCTCCCTCTCTCGCTCTCTCTGCTCTCGCTTCTCCCTCTCTCGCTCTCTCTTCTCTCGCTGCTCCCTCTCTCGCTGCTCACTCTCTCGCTCTCGCTGCTCTCGCTGCTCCCTCTCTCGCTCTCCCTGCTCCCTCTCTCGCTCTCGCTGCTCCCTCTCTCGCTCTCCCTGCTCCCTCTCTCACTCTCGATGCTACCTCTCTCGCTCTCGCTGCTCCCTCTCTCGCTCTCGATGCTCCTTCTCTAGCTCTCTCTGCTCCCTCTCTCGCTCTCTCTGCTCTCCCTGTTCCCTCTCTCGCTCTCGCTGCTCTCTCTCTTGTTCTCGCTCCTCCCTCTCTCGCTCTCTCTGCTCCCTCTCTCGCTCTCTCTGCTTCCTCTCTCGCTGCTCCCTCTCTCGCTGCTCCCTCTCTTGCTCTCTGCTCCCTCTCTCGTTCTCTCTGCTCCCTCTCTCGCTCTCTCTGCTCCTTCTCTAGCTCTCTCTGCTCCCTCTCTCGCTCTCTCTGCTCCCTCTCTTGCTCTCTGCTCCCTCTCTCGCTCTCTCTGCTCCCTCTCTCGCTCTCGATGCTCCTTCTCTAGCTCCCTCTGCTCCCTCTCTCGCTCTCGATGCTCCCTCTCTCGCTCTCGATGCTCCCTCTCTCGCTCTCGCTGCTTCCTCTCTCGCTCTCTCTGCTCCCTCTCTTGCTCTCTGCTCCCTCTCTAGCTCTCTCTGCTCCCTCTCTCGCTCTCGATGCTCCCTCTCTCTCTCTCGCTGATCCCACTCTCGCTCTTGCTCCTCCCTCTCTCCCTCTCGCTGCTCCCTCTCTTGCTCTCGCTGCTCCCTCTCTCGCTACTCCCTCTCTCGCTCTCCCTGCTCCCTCTCTCGCTCTCCCTGCTCCCTCTCTCGCTCTCTGTTCCCTCTCTCGTTCTTGCTGCTCCCTCTCTCGCTGCTCACTCTCTCGCTCTCGCTGCTCCCTCTTTCGCTCTTGCTGCTCCCTCTCTCGTTCTCTCTGCTCTCGCTGCTCCCTCTCTTGCTCTCGATGCTCCCTCTCTCGCTCTCTCAGCTCCCTCTCTCGCTCTCTCGCTCTCGATGCTCCCTCTCTCGCTCTCGATGCTCCCTCTCTCCCTCTCTCGCTCTCGATGCTCCCTCTCTCCCTCTCTCGCTCTCGATGCTCCCTCTCTCGCTCTCGCTGCTCCCTCTCTCGCTCTCGATGCTCCCTCTCTCGCTCTCTCAGCTCCCTCTCTCCCTCTGTCGCTCTCGATGCTCCCTCTCTCGCTCTCTCTGCTCCCTCTCTCCCTCTCTCGCTCTCGATGCTCCCTCTCTCGCTCTCTCAGCTCCCTCTCTCGCTCTCTCAGCTCCCTCTCTCCCTCTCTCGCTCTCGATGCTCCCTCTCTCGCTCTCTCAGCTCCCTCTCTCCCTCTCTCGCTCTCTCAGCTCCCTCTCTCGCTCTCTCTGCTCCCTCTCTCCCTCTCTCGCTCTCGCTGCTCCCTCTCGCGCTCTCGATGCTCCCTCTCTCGCTCTCTCAGCTCCCTCTCTCGCTCTCTCAGCTCCCTCTCTCGCTCTCTCTGCTCCCTCTCTCCCTCTCTCGCTCTCGCTGCTCCCTCTCTCGCTCTCGCTGCTCCCTCTCTCGCTCTCTCTGCTCCCTCTCTCGCTCTCGCTGCTCCCTCTCTCGCTCTCGATGCTCCCTCTCTCGCTCTCTCGCTCTCGATGCTCCCTCTCTCGCTCTCTCTGCTCCCTCTCTCCCTCTCTCGCTCTCGATGCTCCCTCTCTCGCTCTCTCAGCTCCCTCTCTCGCTCTCTCAGCTCCCTCTCTCCCTCTCTCGCTCTCGATGCTCCCTCTCTCGCTCTCTCAGCTCCCTCTCTCCCTCTCTCGCTCTCTCAGCTCCCTCTCTCGCTCTCTCTGCTCCCTCTCTCCCTCTCTCGCTCTCGCTGCTCACTCTCTCGCTCTCGATGCTCCCTCTCTCGCTCTCTCAGCTCCCTCTCTCCCTCTCTCGCTCTCGCTGCTCCCTCTCTCGCTCTCGATGCTCCCTCTCTCGCTCTCTCAGCTCCCTCTCTCCCTCTCTCGCTCTCGATGCTCCCTCTCTCGCTCTCGATGCTCATTCTCTTGCTGCTCCCTCTCTTGCTCTCGATGCTCTCGCTGCGTCCTCTCCCACTCTGTCTGCTCCCTCTCTCGCTCTCGCTGCTCCCTCTCTTGCTCTCGCTGCTCCCTCGCTCGCTCTCTCTGCTCTCGCTGTTCCCTCTCTTGACCTCGCTGTTCCCTCTCTCGCTCTCGATGCTCTCTCTCTCGCTCTCGCTGCTCTCTCTCTCTCTCTCTGCTCCTTCTCTTCCTCTCGCTGCTCCCTCTCTTGCTCTCGCTGCTCCTTCTCACGCTCTCGATACTCCCTCTCTCGCTCTCGCTGCTCCCTTTCTCGCTCTCGCTGCTCTCGATGCTCCCTCTCTCGCTCTCGCTGCTCCCTTTCTCCCTCACTCTGCTTCCTCTCTCTCTATCGCTGCTCCCTCTCTCGCTCTCGCTGCTCCCTCTCTCGCTCGCGCTGCTCTCTCTCTCGCTCTCGCTGCTCCCAATTTCCCTCTCGATGCTCTCGATGCTCCCTCTCTTGCTTCCCTCTCTCGCTCTCGCTCTCGCTTCTCCCTCTCTCGCTCTCTCTGCTCTCGCTTCTCCCTCTCTCGCTCTCTCTTCTCTCGCTGCTCCCTCTCTCGCTGCTCACTCTCTCGCTGTCGCTGCTCTCGCTGCTCCCTCTCTCGCTCTCCCTGCTCCCTCCCTCGCTCTCGCTGCTCCCTCTCTCGCTCTCCCTGCTCCCTCTCTCACCCTCGATGCTACCTCTCTCGTTCTCGCTGCTCCCTCTCTCGCTCTCGATGCTCCTTCTCTAGCTCTCTCTGCTCCCTCTCTCGCTCTCTCTGCTCTCCCTGTTCCCTCTCTCGCTCTCGCTGCTCTCTCTCTTGTTCTCGCTCCTCCCTCTCTCGCTCTCTCTGCTCCCTCTCTCGCTCTCGCTGCTCCCTCTCTCGCTCTCGATGCTCCCTCTCTCGCTCTCTCTGCTCCCTCTCTCCCTCTCTCGCTCTCGATGCTCCCTCTCTCGCTCTCGATGCTCCCTCTCTCGCTCTCGCTGCTCCCTCTCTCGCTCTCGATGCTCCCTCTCTCGCTCTCTCTGCTCCCTCTCTCACTCTCTCGCTCTCGATGCTCCCTCTCTCGCTCTCGATGCTCCCTCTCTCGCTCTCGCTGCTCCCTCTCTCCCTCTCGCTGCTCCCTCTCTCACTCTCGATGCTCCCTCTCTCCCTCTCGATGATCCTTCTCTCGCTCTCTCTGCTCCCTCTCTCACTCTCGACGATCTCTCTCTCGCTCTAGCTGCTCTCGATGCTCCCTCTCTCGCTCTCGCTGCTCCCTCTCTCGCTCTCTCTGCTCCCTCTCTCCCTCTCTCGCTCTCGCTGCTCCCTCTCTCGCTCTCGCTGCTCCCTCTCTCGCTCTCGCTGCTCCCTCTCTCCCTCTCGCTGCTCCCTCTCTCGCTCTCGATGCTCCCTCTCTCCCTCTCGATGCTCCCTCTCTCGCTCTCTCTGCTCCCTCTCTCACTCTCGACGATCTCTCTCTCGCTCTAGCTGCTCTCGATGCTCCCTCTCTCGCTCTCGCTGCTCCCTCTCTCGCTCTCGATGCTCTCGATGCTTCCTCTCTCGCTCTCGATGCTCCCTCTCTCGCTCTCGCTGCTCCCTCTCTCACTCTCGATGATCCTTCTCTCGCTCTCGCTGCTCCCTCTCTCACTCTCGATGCTCCCTCTCTCGCTCTCTCTGCTCCCTCTGTCGCTGCTACCTCACTCGCTCTCGTAGCTCCTTCTCTCGCTCTCGCTTCTCCCTCTCTTCCTCTCGCTGCTCCCTCTCTCGCTCTCGCTTCTCCCTCTCTCGCTCTCTCTGCTCTCTCTGCTCTCTCTGCTCCCTCTCTCGCTCTCGTTGCTCCTTCTCTCGCTCTCTCTGCTCCCTCTCTCGCTCTCTCTGCTCCCTCTCTCGCTCTCGATGCTCCCTCTCTCACTCTCTCTGCTCCCTCTCTCACTCTCTCTGCTCTCGCTGGGGTTTATCGATTTAAAAAAGGCATTCGACACGGTCAATAGGCATGTTTTGTGGTCAATACTGGAAAGGAATGGAATTAGGGGGAAATTACTGCATGCTTTGAAGGAAATGTACAAATCCGTGCAGTATTGCGTAAGAGGAAGTCGGGGTCAAGGTCAATCTCAGTTTTTCGACAGTTTTGTGGGGTTTAAGCAGGGCTGTAAATTAAGTTCACTTTTGTTCTCATACTTAATTAACTCTCTTGCTGACGAGGTCATTGACAACGCTAAACACGGTATCCAGCTCATACCAAACACGCCAGACATATGTATTCTTTTGTTTGCGGATGATATAGTTATTTTGTCTGACACTGTGATCGGCCTGCAGAACCAGCTCAACGTCCTTAAAAAGGATGCAGATAGACTAAGACTAGTGGTGAATATCCAGAAGTCGAAAGTGATGATAAATTGACTAGGGAGTCATGTGGCGACCCATGAAAAGTGGTACTTGGGTGATGAACAGTTAGAGATTGTAAACGAGTACAAGTACTTGGAAAATGTGATAACAACCAAACTAGCATCCAGTAGTACTCAAGTCGATCTTGCAAACAGAGCAAAGGCAGGACTTGCTCTACTACATAGATCACTAAAGAAAATCCCGCACATTACTCCCGATGTATATTTCAAATTGTTCGATGCTCAGATCCAACCAATTTTGCTGTATGGAGCTGAAGTGTGGGGTATTGACGAATGTAGCAAAATAAAAAGTGTCCACTTGCTAGCCTTGAAATATTTCTTGAATGTTTCATCTCGTACCCCAAATATGATGACTTATGGCGAGACGGGTCGTTATCCTTTATATGTGAATGCCATAATTAGGTGTGTAAAATACTGGTTGAAAATCATGAGTATGGAGGAATACAGACTTCCTCGTCGAGTATATGAGATGATGCAACATAGCGGACATGTTTCATCATGGTCTTCTGGTATCAAGAAAATTTTAATCGAACATGATTTTGAACACGCATGGGATCGACAAACTGTTGCAAACGAGCGATCATTTCTGAATATGCTAAAAGAAAAGTTAGTGAATAAGTTTCGTCGGGTATGGCGAACAAATCTAGAAGAAAGTAGTAGATTTGTATTGTACAGGGATATAAAAAATGTACTCAAGCCAGAATGTTATCTGCATGCCATTGACAAGAAGGCATTCAAGAATGTATACGCGCGCTTTCGTATGGGTATTAGCGATTTGTTTACTCATAGATTCAGATACAGTTCTGGGCCATCACAAACCCTCTGTCCATTATGTAGAGAGAAAGATGAGGATGAAATTCACTTTGTTTTGGAATGTCCTGCTTTATCTGATATTCGTCAGCAATATATCATGGTATATCTTGAAGGAAGCCCTCGGAATGATCTTGTCACCCTGTTTTCAGCAGAGGGTCCATCTGTGGTCAGACCAGTAAGTGTTTTCTTGCTGAAGGCTTTCAAGAGAAGATCCGAGGCACTAGACTATGTCGAGTCAGATAGTTTCTACATTGATTAGCTAGTTATTGGTAACACTGTCTCGGGACTGTAATTGATTTGAAATTGTAATATAATTGTGCTACGAGATACTGTAAACTCCTTTGAAATGGGCCGGTGGCCTGATCAAATAAACTTTTCGTTCGTTCGTTCGTTCGTTCGTTCGTTCGTTCTGCTCTCGCTGCTCCCTCTCTCGCTCTCTCTGCTCTCGCTTCTCCCTCTCTCACTCTCTCTGCTCCCGCTCTCGCTCTCGCTTCTCCCTCTCTCACTCTCTCTGCTCTCGCTGCTCCTTCTCTTGCTCTCGCTTCTCCCTCTCTCGCTCTCGCTGCTCCCTCTCTCGCTCTCTCTGCTCTCGCTCCTCCCTCTCTCGCTCTCTCTGCTCTCGCTGCTCCCTCTCTCGCTTTCGCTGCTCCCTCTCTCCCTCTCGCTACTCTCGCTGCTCCCTCTCTCGCTCTCAATGCTCCCTCTCTCTGCTCTCGCTGCTCCCTCTCTCGCTCTCGCTGCTCCCTCTCTCGCTCTCGCAGCTCCTTCTCTCGCTCTCGCTTCTCCCTCTCTCGCTCTCGCTTCTCCCTCTCTTGCTCTCGCTTCTCCCTCTCTCGCTCTCTCTGCTCCCTCTCTCGCTCTCTCGCTCTCTCTGCTCTCGCTGCTCCCTCTCTCTGCTCTCGCTTCTCCCTCTCTCGCTCTCGCAGCTCCTTCTCTCGCTCTCGCTTCTCCCTCTCTTGCTCTCGCTTCTCCCTCTCTCGCTCTCTCTGCTCTCGCTGCTCCCTCTCTCGCTCTCTCTGCTCTCGCTGCTTCTTCTCTCTGCTCTCGATGCTCTCTCTCTCGCTCTCGCAGCTCCATCTCTCGCTCTCGCTTCTGCTTCTCTTGCTCTCGCTTCTCCCTCTCTCGCTCTCTCTGCTCTCGCTTCTCCCTCTATCGCTCTCTCTGCTCTCGCTGCTCCCTCTCTCGCTCTCGCTGCTCTCGCTGCTCCCTCTCTCGCTCTCTCTGCTCTCGCTGCTCCCTCTCTCGCTCTCTCTGGTCTCGCTGCTCCCTCTCTCGCTCTCTCTGCTCTCGCTGCTCCCTCTCTCGCTCGCTCTGCTTTCGCTGCTCCCTCTCTTTCTCTGCTCTCGCTGCTATCTCTCTCTCTGCTCCCTCTCTCACTCTCTCTGCTCTCGCTGCTCCCTCTCTCGCTGCTCACTCTCTCGCTGCTCACTCTCTCGCTCTCGCAGCTCCTTCTCTCGCTCTCGCTTCTCCCTCTCTCGCAGTCGCTTCTCCCTCTCTTGCTCTCGCTTCTCCCTCTCTCGCTCTCTCTGCTCCCTCTCTCGCTGTCTCGCTCTCTCTGCTCTCGCTGCTCCCTCTCTCTGCTCTCGCTTCTCCCTCTCTCACTCTCTCTGCTCCCTCTCTCGCTCTCGCTTCTCCCTCTCTCACTCTCTCTGCTCTCGCTGCTCTTTCTCTCGCTCTCTCTGCTCTCGCTGCTCCCTCTCTCGCTCTCTCTGCTCTCGCTTCTCCCTCTCTCGCTCTCTCTGCTCCCTCTCTCGCTTTCGCTGCTCCCTCTCTCCCTCTCGCTACTCTCGCTGCTCCCTCTCTCGCTCTCAATGCTCCCTCTCTCTGCTCTCGCTGCTCCCTCTCTCGCTCTCGCTGCTCCCTCTCTCGCTCTCGCAGCTCCTTCTCTCGCTCTCGCTTCTCCCTCTCTCGCAGTCGCTTCTCCCTCTCTTGCTCCCGCTTCTCCCTCTCTCGCTCTCTCTGCTCCCTCTCTCGCTCTCTCGCTCTCTCTGCTCTCGCTGCTCCCTCTCTCTGCTCTCGCTTCTCCCTCTCTCGCTCTCGCAGCTCCTTCTCTCGCTTTCGCTTCTCCCTCTCTTGCTCTCGCTGCTCCCTCTCTCGCTCTCTCTGCTCTCGCTGCTTCCTCTCTCTGCTCTCGATGCTCTCTCTCTCGCTCTCGCAGCTCCATCTCTCGCTCTCGCTTCTGCTTCTCTTGCTCTCGCTTCTCCCTCTCTCGCTCTCTCTGCTCTCGCTTCTCCCTCTATCGCTCTCTCTGCTCTCGCTGCTCCCTCTCTCGCTCTCGCTGCTCTCGCTGCTCCCTCTCTCGCTCTCTCTGCTCTCGCTGCTCCCTCTCTCGCTCTCTCTGGTCTCGCTGCTCCCTCTCTCGCTCTCTCTGCTCTCGCTGCTCCCTCTCTCGCTCGCTCTGCTTTCGCTGCTCCATCTCTTGCTCTCTCTGCTCTCGCTGCTATCTCTCTCTCTGCTCCCTCTCTCACTCTCTCTGCTCTCGCTGCTCCCTCTCTCGCTGCTCACTCTCTCGCTGCTCACTCTCTCGCTCTCGCAGCTCCTTCTCTCGCTCTCGCTTCTCCCTCTCTCGCAGTCGCTTCTCCCTCTCTTGCTCTCGCTTCTCCCTCTCTCGCTCTCTCTGCTCCCTCTCTCGCTCTCTCTGCTCTCGCTGCTCCCTCTCTCTGCTCTCGCTTCTCCCTCTCTCACTCTCTCTGCTCCCTCTCTCGCTCTCGCTTCTCCCTCTCTCACTCTCTCTGCTCTCGCTGCTCCTTCTCTCGCTCTCTCTGCTCTCGCTGCTCCCTCTCTCGCTCTCTCTGCTCTCGCTTCTCCCTCTCTCGCTCTCTCTGCTCCCTCTCTATCTCTCGCTACTCTCGCTGCTCCCTCTCTCGCTCTCAATGCTCCCTCTCTCTGCTCTCGCTGCTCCCTCTCTCGCTCTCGCTGCTCCCTCTCTCGCTCTCGCAGCTCCTTCTCTCGCTCTCGCTTCTCCCTCTCTCGCAGTCGCTTCTCCCTCTCTTGCTCTCGCTTCTCCCTCTCTCGCTTTCTCTGCTCCCTCTCTCGCTCTCTCGCTCTCTCTGCTCTCGCTGCTCCCTCTCTCTGCTCTCGCTTCTCCCTCTCTCGCTCTCGCAGCTCCTTCTCTCGCTCTCGCTTCTCCCTCTCTTGCTCTCGCTTCTCCCTCTCTCGCTCTCTCTGCTCTCGCTGCTCCCTCTCTCGCTCTCTCTGCTCTCGCTGCTTCCTCTCTCTGCTCTCGATGCTCTCTCTCTCGCTCTCGCAGCTCCATCTCTCGCTCTCGCTTCTGCCTCTCTTGCTCTCGCTTCTCCCTCTATCGCTCTCTCTGCTCTCGCTGCTCCCTCTCTCGTTCTCTCTGCTCTCGCTGCTTCCTCTCTCTGCTCTCGATGCTCTCTCTCTCGCTCTCGCAGCTCCATCTCTCGCTCTCGCTTCTGCCTCTCTTGCTCTCGCTTCTCCCTCTCTCGCTCTCTCTGCTTTCGCTTCTCCCTGTCTCGCTCTATCTGCTCTCGCTGCTAGCTCCCTCTCTCTGCTCTCGCTGCTCCCTCTATCGCTTTCTCTGCTCTCTCTGCTCCCTCTCTCGCTCTCTCTGCTCTCGCTGCTCACTCTCTCGCTCTCTCTGGTCTCGCTGCTCCCTCTCTCGCTCTCTCTGCTCTCGCTGCTCCCTCTCTCGCTCTCTCTGCTCTCGCTGCTCCCTCTCTCGCTCTCCTCTCTCTCGCTGCTCCCTCTCTCGCTGCTCCCTCTCTCGCTGCTCCCTCTCTCGCTGCTCCCTCTCTCGCTCTCTCTGCTCTCGCTGCTCCCTCTCTCGCTCTCTCTGCTCTCGCTGCTCCCTCTCTCGCTCTCGCTTCTCCCTCTCTCGCTCTCGCTGCTCCCTCTCTCGCTCTGTCTGCTCTCGCTGCTACCTCTTTCGCTCTCTCTGCTCTCGCTGCTCCCTCTCTCGCTTTCGCTGCTCCCTCTCTCCCTCTCGCTACTCTCGCTGCTCCCTCTCTCGCTCTCGCTGCTCCCTCTTTCTGCTCTCGCTGCTCCCTCTCTCACTCTCGCTGCTCCCTCTCTCTGCTCTCGCAGCTCCTTCTCTCGCTCTCGCTTCTCCCTTTTTCGCACTCGCTTCTCCCTCTCTTGCTCTCGCTTCTCCCTCTCTCGCTCTCTCTGCTCCCTCTCTCGCTCTCTCGCTCTCTCTGCTCTCGCTGCTCACTCTCTCGCTCTCTCTGCTCTCGCTGCTCCCTCTCTCGCTCTCGCTGCTCCCTCTCTCTCGCTCTCTCTGCTCTCGCTGCTCACTCTCTCGCTCTCGTAGCTCCTTCTCTCTCTCTCGCTTCTCTCTCTCTTGCTCTCTCTGCTCTCGCTTCTCCCTCTCTCTCTCTCTCTCTCTCTCTGCTCTCGCTGCTCCTTCTCTCGCTCTCTCTGCTCTCGCTGCTCTCTCTCTCTCTCTCGCTCTCTCTGCTCTCGCTGCTCCCTCTCTCGCTCTCTCTGCTCTCGCTGCTCCCTCTCTCGCTCTCTCTGCTCTCGCTGCTCCTTCTCTCGCTCTCTCTGCTCTCGCTGCTACCCAACTCGCTGCTCACTCTCTCGCTCTCCCTGGTCTCGCTGCTCCCTCTCTCGCTCTCTCTGCTCTCGCTGCTCTCTCTCTCTCGCTCTCTCTGCTCTCGCTGCTCACTCTCTCGCTCTCTCTGCTCTCGCTGCTCCCTCTCTCTCTGCTCCCTCTCTCGCTCTCTCTGCTCTCGCTGCTCCCTCTCTCTGCTCTCGCAGCTCCTTCTCTCGCTCTCGCTTCTCTCTCTCTTGCTCTCTCTGCTCTCGCTGCTCCCTCTCTCGCTGCACACTCTCTCGCTGCTCACTCTCTCGCTCTCGCTGCTCCCTCTCTTGCTCTCGCTGCTCCCTCTCTTGCTCTCGCTGCTCCCTCTCTCGCTTCTCCCTCTCTCGCTGCTCACTCTCTCGCTTCTCCCTCTCTCGCTCTCTCTGCTCTCGCTGCTCCCTCTCTCGCTCTCTCTGCTCTCGCTTCTCCCTCTCTCACTCTCTCTGCTCCCTCTCTCGCTCTCGCTTCTCCCTCTCTCACTCTCTCTGCTCTCGCTGCTCCCTCTCTCGCTCTCGCTGCTCCCTCTCTCGCTCTCTCTGCTCTCGCTTCTCCCTCTCTCACTCTCTCTGCTCTCGCTTCTCCCTCTCTCACTCTCTCTGCTCCCTCTCTCGCTCTCGCTTCTCCCTCTCTCACTCTCTCTGCTCTCGCTGCTCCCTCTCTCGCTCTCAATGCTCTTGCTTCTCCCTCTCTCACTCTCTCTGCTCCCTCTCTCGCTCTCGCTTCTCCCTCTCTCACTCTCTCTGCTCTCCCTGCTCCCTCTCTCGCTCTCTCTGCTCTCGCTGCTCCCTCTCTCGCTCTCTCTGCTCTCGCTTCTCCCTCTCTCACTCTCTCTGCTCCCTCTCTCGCTCTCGCTTCTCCCTCTCTCACTCTCTCTGCTCTCGCTGCTCCTTCTCTCGCTCTCTCTGCTCTCGCTGCTCCCTCTCTCGCTCTCTCTGCTCTCGCTTCTCCCTCTCTCTGCTCTCGCTGCTCCCTCTCTCGCTCTCGCTTCTCCCTCTCTCACTCTCTCTGCTCTCGCTGCTCCTTCTCTCGCTCTCGCTTCTCCCTCTCTCGCTGTCGCTGCTCCCTCTCTCGCTCTGTCTGCTCTCGCCTCTCCCTCTTTCGCTCTCTCTGCTCTCGCTGCTCCCTCTATCGCTTTCGCTGCTCCATCTCTCCCTCTCGCTACTCTCGCTGCTCACTCTCTCGCTCTCGCTGCTCCCTCTCTCTGCTCTCGCTGCTCCCTCTCTCGCTCTCGCTGCTCCCTCTCTCTGCTCTCGCAGCTCCTTCTCTCGCTCTCGCTTCTCCCTTTCTCGCACTCGCTTCTCCCTCTCTTGCTCTCGCTTCTCCCTCTATCGCTCTCTCTGCTCCCTCTCTCGCTCTCTCGCTCTCTCTGCTCCCTCTCTCGCTCTCTCGCTCTCTCTGCTCTCGCTGTTTACTCTCTCGCTCTCTCTGCTCTCGCTGCTCCCTTTCTCGCTCTCTCTGCTCTCGCTGCTCCCTCTCTCGCTCTCGCTGCTCCTTCTCTCTCTCTCGCTTCTCCTTCTCTCTCTCTCGCTTCTCTCTCTCTTGCTCTCTCTGCTCTCGCTTCTCCCTCTCTCTCTCTCTCTCTCTCTCTGCTCTCGCTGCTCCCTCTCTCGCTCTCTCTGCTCTCGCTGCTCTCTCTCTCTCGCTCTCTCTGCTCTCGCTGCTCCCTCTCTCGCTCTCTCTGCTCTCGCTGCTCCCTCTCTCGCTCTCTCTGCTCTCGCTGCTCCCTCTCTCTGCTCTCGCTGCTCCCTCTCTCGCTCTCTCTGCTCTTGCTGCTCCCCAACTCGCTGCTCACTCTCTCGCTCTCTCTGGTCTCGCTGCTCCCTCTCTCGCTCTCTCTGCTCTCGCTGCTCTCTCTCTCGCTCTCTCTGCTCTCGCTGCTCACTCTCTCGCTCTCTCTGCTCTCGCTGCTCCCTCTCTCTCTGTTCCCTCTCTCGCTCTCTCTGCTCTCGCTGCTCCCTCTCTCGCTCTCTCTGCTCTCGCTGCTCCCTCTCTCGCTTTCGCTGCTCCCTCTCTCCCTCTCGCTACTCTCGCTGCTCCCTCTCTCGCTCTCAATGCTCCCTCTCTCTGCTCTCGCTGCTCCCTCTCTCGCTCTCGCTGCTCCCTCTCTCGCTCTCGCAGCTCCTTCTCTCGCTCTCGCTTCTCCCTCTCTCGCAGTCGCTTCTCCCTCTCTTGCTCTCGCTTCTCCCTCTCTCGCTCTCTCTGCTCTCGCTTCTCCCTCTCTCGCTCTCGCAGCTCCTTCTCTCGCTCTCGCTTCTCCCTCTCTCGCTCTCGCAGCTCCTTCTCTCGCTCTCGCTTCTCCCTCTCTCGCTCTCTCTGCTCTCGCTGCTCCCTCTCTCGCTCTCTCTGCTCTGGCTGCTTCCTCTCTCTGCTCTCGATGCTCTCTCTCTCTCGCTCTCGCAGCTCCATCTCTCGCTCTCGCTTCTGCTTCTCTTGCTCTCGCTTCTCCCTCTCTCGCTCTCTCTGCTCTCGCTTCTCCCTCTATCACTCTCTCTGCTCTCGCTGCTCCCTCTCTCGCTCTCGCTGCTCTCGCTGCTCCCTCTCTCGCTCTCTCTGCTCTCGCTGCTCCCTCTCTCGCTCTCTCTGGTCTCGCTGCTCCCTCTCTCACTCTCTCTGCTCTCGCTGCTCCTTCTCTCGCTCTCTCTGCTCTCGCTGCTCCCTCTCTCGCTCTCTCTGCTCTCGCGTCTCCCTCTCTCACTCTCTCTGCTCCCTCTCTCGCTCTCGCTTCTCCCTCTCTCGCTTCGCTGCTCCCTCTCTCGCTCTGTCTGCTCTCGCCTCTCCCTATATCGCTCTCTCTGCTCTCGCTGCTCCCTCTCTCGCTTTCGCTGCTCCATCTCTCCCTCTAGCTACTCTCGCTGCTCACTCTCTCGCTCTCGCTGCTCCCTCTCTCTGCTCTCGCTGCTCCCTCTCTCGCTCTCGCTGCTCCCTCTCTCTGCTCTCGCAGCTCCTTCTCTCGCTCTCGCTTCTCCCTTTCTCGCACTCGCTTCTCCCTCTCTTGCTCTCGCTTCTCCCTCTCTCGCTCTCTCTGCTCCCTCTCTCGCTCTCTCGCTCTCTCTGCTCCCTCTCTCGCTCTCTCTGCTCTCGCTGTTTACTCTCTCGCTCTCTCTGCTCTCGCTGCTCCCTCTCTCGCTCTCTCTGCTCTCGCTTCTCCCTCTCTCGCTCTCTCTGCTCCCTCTCTCCCTCTCGCTACTCTCGCTGCTCCCTCTCTCGCTCTCAATGCTCCCTCTCTCTGCTCTCGCTGCTCCCTCTCTCGCTCTCGCTGCTCCCTCTCTCGCTCTCGCAGCTCCTTCTCTCGCTCTCGCTTCTCCCTCTCTCGCAGTCGCTTCTCCCTCTCTTGCTCTCGCTTCTCCCTCTCTCGCTTTCTCTGCTCCCTCTCTCGCTCTCTCGCTCTCTCTGCTCTCGCTGCTCCCTCTCTCTGCTCTCGCTTCTCCCTCTCTCGCTCTCGCAGCTCCTTCTCTCGCTCTCGCTTCTCCCGTCTCTCTTGCTCTCGCTTCTCCCTCTCTCGCTCTCTCTGCTCTCGCTGCTCCCTCTCTCGCTCTCTCTGCTCTCGCTGCTTCCTCTCTCTGCTCTCGATGCTCCCTCTCTCGCTCTCGCAGCTCCATCTCTCGCTCTCGCTTCTGCCTCTCTTGCTCTCGCTTCTCCCTCTATCGCTCTCTCTGCTCTCGCTGCTCCCTCTCTCGTTCTCTCTGCTCTCGCTGCTTCCTCTCTCTGCTCTCGATGCTCTCTCTCTCGCTCTCGCAGCTCCATCTCTCGCTCTCGCTTCTGCCTCTCTTGCTCTCGCTTCTCCCTCTCTCGCTCTCTCTGCTTTCGCTTCTCCCTGTCTCGCTCTATCTGCTCTCGCTGCTAGCTCCCTCTCTCTGCTCTCGCTGCTCCCTCTATCGCTTTCTCTGCTCTCTCTGCTCCCTCTCTCGCTCTCTCTGCTCTCGCTGCTCACTCTCTCGCTCTCTCTGGTCTCGCTGCTCCCTCTCTCGCTCTCTCTGCTCTCGCTGCTCCCTCTCTCGCTCTCTCTGCTTTCGCTGCTCCCTCTCTCACTCTCTCTGCTCTCGCTGCTCCCTCTCTCGCTGCTCCCTCTCTCGCTGCTCCCTCTCTCGCTGCTCCCTCTCTCGCTCTCTCTGCTCTCGCTGCTCCCTCTCTCGCTCTCTCTGCTCTCGCTGCTCCTTCTCTCGCTCTCGCTTCTCCCTCTCTCGCTCTCGCTGCTCCCTCTCTCGCTCTGTCTGCTCTCGCTGCTACCTCTTTCGCTCTCTCTGCTCTCGCTGCTCCCTCTCTCGCTTTCGCTGCTCCCTCTCTCCCTCTCGCTACTCTCGCTGCTCCCTCTCTCGCTCTCGCTGCTCCCTCTTTCTGCTCTCGCTGCTCCCTCTCTCACTCTCGCTGCTCCCTCTCTCTGCTCTCGCAGCTCCTTCTCTCGCTCTCGCTTCTCCCTTTTTCGCACTCGCTTCTCCCTCTCTTGCTCTCGCTTCTCCCTCTCTCGCTCTCTCTGCTCCCTCTCTCGCTCTCTCGCTCTCTCTGCTCTCGCTGCTCCCTCTCTCGCTCTCTCTGCTCTCGCTGCTCCCTCTCTCGCTCTCGCTGCTCCCTCTCTCTCGCTCTCTCTGCTCTCGCTGCTCACTCTCTCGCTCTCGTAGCTCCTTCTCTCTCTCTCGCTTCTCTCTCTCTTGCTCTCTCTGCTCTCGCTTCTCCCTCTCTCTCTCTCTCTCTGCTCTCGCTGCTCCTTCTCTCGCTCTCTCTGCTCTCGCTGCTCTCTCTCTCTCTCTCGCTCTCTCTGCTCTCGCTGCTCCCTCTCTCGCTCTCTCTGCTCTCGCTGCTCCCTCTCTCGCTCTCTCTGCTCTCGCTGCTCCTTCTCTCGCTCTCTCTGCTCTCGCTGCTACCCAACTCGCTGCTCACTCTCTCGCTCTCCCTGGTCTCGCTGCTCCCTCTCTCGCTCTCTCTGCTCTCGCTGCTCTCTCTCTCTCGCTCTCTCTGCTCTCGCTGCTCACTCTCTCGCTCTCTCTGCTCTCGCTGCTCCCTCTCTCTCTGCTCCCTCTCTCGCTCTCTCTGCTCTCGCTGCTCCCTCTCTCTGCTCTCGCAGCTCCTTCTCTCGCTCTCGCTTCTCTCTCTCTTGCTCTCTCTGCTCTCGCTGCTCCCTCTCTCGCTGCTCCCTCTCTCGCTGCTCCCTCTCTCGCTCTCGCTGCTCCCTCTCTCGCTCTCGCTGCTCCCTCTCTCGCTCTCGCTGCTCCCTCTCTCGCTCTCGCTGCTCCCTCTCTCGCTCTCGCTGCTCCCTCTCTCGCTCTCGCTGCTCCCTCTCTCGCTGCTCCCTCTCTCGCTGCTCCCTCTCTCGCTGCTCCCTCTCTCGCTGCTCCCTCTCTCGCTGCTCCCTCTCTCGCTGCTCCCTCTCTCGCTGCTCCCTGCTCTCGCTGCTCCCTCTCTCGCTGCTCTCTGCTCTCGCTGCTCCCTCTCTCGCTCTCTCTGCTCCCTCTCTCGCTCTCGCTGCTCCCTCTCTCGCTCTCTCTGCTCTCTGCTCCCTCTCTCGCTCTCGCTGCTCCCTCTCTCGCTCTCTCTGCTCTCGCTTCTCCCTCTCTCACTCTCTCTGCTCCCTCTCTCGCTCTCGCTTCTCCCTCTCTCACTCTCTCTGCTCTCGCTGCTCCCTCTCTCGCTCTCAATGCTCTCGCTTCTCCCTCTCTCACTCTCTCTGCTCCCTCTCTCGCTCTCGCTTCTCCCTCTCTCACTCTCTCTGCTCTCCCTGCTCCCTCTCTCGCTCTCTCTGCTCTCGCTGCTCCCTCTCTCGCTCTCTCTGCTCTCGCTTCTCCCTCTCTCACTCTCTCTGCTCCCTCTCTCGCTCTCGCTTCTCCCTCTCTCACTCTCTCTGCTCTCGCTGCTCCTTCTCTCGCTCTCTCTGCTCTCGCTGCTCCCTCTCTCGCTCTCTCTGCTCTCGCTTCTCCCTCTCTCTGCTCTCGCTGCTCCCTCTCTCGCTCTCGCTTCTCCCTCTCTCACTCTCTCTGCTCTCGCTGCTCCTTCTCTCGCTCTCGCTTCTCCCTCTCTCGCTGTCGCTGCTCCCTCTCTCGCTCTGTCTGCTCTCGCCTCTCCCTCTTTCGCTCTCTCTGCTCTCGCTGCTCCCTCTCTCGCTTTCGCTGCTCCATCTCTCCGTCTCGCTACTCTCGCTGCTCACTCTCTCGCTCTCGCTGCTCCCTCTCTCTGCTCTCGCTGCTCCCTCTCTCGCTCTCGCTGCTCCCTCTCTCTGCTCTCGCAGCTCCTTCTCTCGCTCTCGCTTCTCCCTTTCTCGCACTCGCTTCTCCCTCTCTTGCTCTCGCTTCTCCCTCTGTCGCTCTCTCTGCTCCCTCTCTCGCTCTCTCGCTCTCTCTGCTCCCTCTCTCGCTCTCTCGCTCTCTCTGCTCTCGCTGTTTACTCTCTCGCTCTCTCTGCTCTCGCTGCTCCCTTTCTCGCTCTCTCTGCTCTCGCTGCTCCCTCTCTCGCTCTCGCTGCTCCTTCTCTCTCTCTCGCTTCTCCTTCTCTCTCTCTCGCTTCTCTCTCTCTTGCTCTCTCTGCTCTCGCTTCTCCCTCTCTCTCTCTCTCTCTCTCTCTGCTCTCGCTGCTCCCTCTCTCGCTCTCTCTGCTCTCGCTGCTCTCTCTCTCTCTCGCTCTCTCTGCTCTCGCTGCTCCCTCTCTCGCTCTCTCTGCTCTCGCTGCTCCCTCTCTCGCTCTCTCTGCTCTCGCTGCTCCCTCTCTCTGCTCTCGCTGCTCCCTCTCTCGCTCTCTCTGCTCTTGCTGCTCCCCAACTCGCTGCTCACTCTCTCGCTCTCTCTGGTCTCGCTGCTCCCTCTCTCGCTCTCTCTGCTCTCGCTGCTCTCTCTCTCGCTCTCTCTGCTCTCGCTGCTCACTCTCTCGCTCTCTCTGCTCTCGCTGCTCCCTCTCTCTCTGCTCCCTCTCTCGCTCTCTCTGCTCTCGCTGCTCCCTCTCTCGCTCTCTCTGCTCTCGCTGCTCCCTCTCTCGCTTTCGCTGCTCCCTCTCTCCCTCTCGCTACTCTCGCTGCTCCCTCTCTCGCTCTCAATGCTCCCTCTCTCTGCTCTCGCTGCTCCCTCTCTCGCTCTCGCTGCTCCCTCTCTCGCTCTCGCAGCTCCTTCTCTCGCTCTCGCTTCTCCCTCTCTCGCAGTCGCTTCTCCCTCTCTTGCTCTCGCTTCTCCCTCTCTCGCTCTCTCTGCTCCCTCTCTCGCTCTCTCGCTCTCTCTGCTCTCGCTGCTCCCTCTCTCTGCTCTCGCTTCTCCCTCTCTCGCTCTCGCAGCTCCTTCTCTCGCTCTCGCTTCTCCCTCTCTTGCTCTCGCTTCTCCCTCTCTCGCTCTCTCTGCTCTCGCTGCTCCCTCTCTCGCTCTCTCTGCTCTGGCTGCTTCCTCTCTCTGCTCTCGATGCTCTCTCTCTCTCGCTCTCGCAGCTCCATCTCTCGCTCTCGCTTCTGCTTCTCTTGCTCTCGCTTCTCCCTCTCTCGCTCTCTCTGCTCTCGCTTCTCCCTCTATCACTCTCTCTGCTCTCGCTGCTCCCTCTCTCGCTCTCGCTGCTCTCGCTGCTCCCTCTCTCGCTCTCTCTGCTCTCGCTGCTCCCTCTCTCGCTCTCTCTGGTCTCGCTGCTCCCTCTCTCACTCTCTCTGCTCTCGCTGCTCCTTCTCTCGCTCTCTCTGCTCTCGCTGCTCCCTCTCTCGCTCTCTCTGCTCTCGCGTCTCCCTCTCTCACTCTCTCTGCTCCCTCTCTCGCTCTCGCTTCTCCCTCTCTCGCTGTCGCTGCTCCCTCTCTCGCTCTGTCTGCTCTCGCCTCTCCCTATATCGCTCTCTCTGCTCTCGCTGCTCCCTCTCTCGCTTTCGCTGCTCCATCTCTCCCTCTAGCTACTCTCGCTGCTCACTCTCTCGCTCTCGCTGCTCCCTCTCTCTGCTCTCGCTGCTCCCTCTCTCGCTCTCGCTGCTCCCTCTCTCTGCTCTCGCAGCTCCTTCTCTCGCTCTCGCTTCTCCCTTTCTCGCACTCGCTTCTCCCTCTCTTGCTCTCGCTTCTCCCTCTCTCGCTCTCTCTGCTCCCTCTCTCGCTCTCTCGCTCTCTCTGCTCCCTCTCTCGCTCTCTCGCTCTCTCTGCTCTCGCTGTTTACTCTCTCGCTCTCTCTGCTCTCGCTGCTCCCTTTCTCGCTCTCTCTGCTCTCGCTGCTCCCTCTCTCGCTCTCGCTGCTCCTTTTCTCTCTCTCGCTTCTCCTTCTCTCTCTCTCGCTTCTCTCTCTCTTGCTCTCTCTGCTCTCGCTTCTCCCTCTCTCTCTCTCTCTCTCTCTCTCTCTCTCTCTCTCTCTCTCTGCTCTCGCTCTCTCTGCTCTCGCTGCTCTCTCTCTCTCGCTCTCTCTGCTCTCGCTGCTCCCTCTCTCGCTCTCTCTGCTCTCGCTGCTCCCTCTCTCGCTCTCTCTGCTCTTGCTGCTCCCCAACTCGCTGCTCACTCTCTCGCTCTCTCTGGTCTCGCTGCTCCCTCTCTCGCTCTCTCTGCTCTCGCTGCTCTCTCTCTCGCTCTCTCTGCTCTCGCTGCTCCCTCTCTCTCTGCTCCCTCTCTCGCTCTCTCTGCTCTCGCTGCTCCCTCTCTCTGCTCTCGCAGCTCCTTCTCTCGCTCTCGCTTCTCTCTCTCTTGCTCTCTCTGCTCTCGCTGCTCCCTCTCTCGCTGCTCACTCTCTCACTCTCGCTGCTCCCTCTCTTGCTCTCTCTGCTCCCTCTCTCGCTGCTCACTCTCTCGCTTCTCCCTCTCTCGCTCTCTCTGCTCTCGCTTCTCCCTCTCTCACTCTCTCTGCTCTCGCTGCTCCCTCTCTCGCTCTCTCTGCTCCCTCTCTCGCTCTCGCTTCTCCCTCTCTCGCTCTCGCTGCTCCCTCTCTCGCTCTCGCTGCTCCCTCTCTCACTCTCTCTGCTCTCGCTGCTCTCTCTCTCGCTTTCGCTGCTCCCTCTCTCCCTCTCGCTACTCTCGCTGCTCCCTCTCTCGCTCTCAATGCTCCCTCTCTCTGCTCTCGCTTCTCCCTCTCTCCCTCTCGCTACTCTCGCTGCTCCCTCTCTCGCTCTCAATGCTCCCTCTCTCTGCTCTCGCTGCTCCCTCTCTCGCTGTCGATGCTCCCTCTCTCGCTCTCGCTGCTCCGTCTCTCGCTCTTTCTGCTCCCTCTCTCGCTCTCGATGCTCCCTGTCTGACTCTCGCTGCTCTCGATGCTCTCACTCTCTGCTCCCTCTCCCTCTCGCTGCTCCCTCTTTTGCTCTCGATGCTCCCTCTCTCGCTCTCGCAGCTCTTTCTCTCGCTCTCGCTTCTCCCTCTCTTGCTCTCGCTTCTCCCTCTCTTGCTCTTGCTTCTCCCTCTCTCACTCTCTCTCGCTCTCGCTGCTCTCTCTCTCGCTCTCGCTGCTCCCTCTCTCGCTCTCGATGCTCCCTCTCTGGCTCTCTCTGCTCCCTCTCTCGCTCTCGCTGCTCCCTCTCTCCCTCTCTTGCTTCCCTCTCTCGCTCTCGCTGCTCCCTCTCTCGCTCTCTCTGCTCTCTCTCTCGCTCTCTCGCTGCTCCCTTTCTCGCTCACTCTGCTCCCTCTCTCGCTCTCTCTGCTCCCTATCTCGTTCTCGATACTCTCGCTGCTCCCTCTCTTGCTCTCGCTGCTCCCTCTCTGGCTCTCGCTCTCGTTTCTCTCGCTGCTTTCCATTTCGCTCTCTCTGCTCCCTCTTTAGCTCTCGATGCTCCTTCTCTCGCTCTCGATGCTCCCTCTCTCTCTGCTCCCTCTCTCGCTCTCGCTGATCCCTTTCTCGCTCTCACTGCTTCCTCTCTCGTTCTCCCTGCTCCCTCTCTCGCTCTCGATACTCTCGCTGCTCTCGCTGCTCCCTCTCTTGTTCTCGCTGCTCCCTCTCTCCATCTCGCTGCTCCCTCTCTTGCTTTCGCTGCTCCCTCTCTTGTTCTCGCTGCTCCCTCTCTCCATCTCGCTGCTCCCTCTCTCCATCTCGCTGATCCCTCTCCCGCTCTCACTGCTTCCTCTCTCGCTCACGCTGCTCCCTCTCTTTCTCTCGCTGCTACCTCTCTCGCTGATGCATTTAGCTACTGGCGGAGTTCAGACAGAGACAGTGGAGCTGTCAGTGACGACTGCAGCAGAGGGAGAAACACGAAGGCGACTGGGACGCAAGGAGAGAGCAGCGTGTCTGGACGTGACTGTGGCAGCTGCTCCAAGTGGCCATGTAGCCAAGGGGGAGACAACTCCCTACAGCAGTTACTTCCCTTGCATCAGTCGCGATCTCCTTGAAAAGCGTGGGACAGACACGGAGTCAGACAGACGTGGCAACACAAACAATGCACAACCATTCACTTTCATGACACAGTTTAAAAAAATTAATTGCATGATTGTGCACCCTTACAAGATTTTCCTCAAAGTCTGGCGAACACACGTGCGCGCTTACACATAGGCTACTCATGTGCATGCACGTACGCGCATGTGCACAAGCGCACACATGCACACGCGTGCTTACAAACACATTTGCATACATACACGCTTGCACGCACGCACATAAACACATGCAACAGATACACACGCGTTCGCACGAGCACGTATGCCTATAAACAAACACATACACACACATATGCGCACACACAGAAACATAAATGCATCCAAACACACACAAACAAGCAAGCTGACAGAAACCCACACATGCAAACAGACACAGATCCACACACACACGCACGCACACACACACACACACACACACACACACACACACACACACACACACACACATCCTCAAACATTTGTGCACTTGCACACATGCATACATGCAGACTTACACCTCCAGTGCCAATCAGCGCTTTAAAGAGTTGTTTGTCGGTACTTCACAGCTATGACCTATAAACCCATTCAGAATGCTAAAGGTTTACTGGTTATCAATGTAGGTTGGCCTGGATGCATATTATGCGGCATTCAATCCGCCTCTACATAGATGTCACGACACTGAGGAAAGGGACTGGTG
>JAWQFJ010035590.1:47500-57500 GCA_034096865.1 Theodoxus fluviatilis
TGTTGCGATGTCGTGTAAAGAGGAGGCTGATCTTTCGTGAACCAGTTCGTGGAGTGTTCGCGTATTGCCACGGTAAAATTCACGACAACCGGACACCTTGGAATATTTTTCCTTGGTTAAAAAATATTTTGTGTCGTAATTTGAAAAGAATGTTGATTTAGTGGTCGAAAGGAGGATGTATTCATACATCCTTTCTCTCTCTCTCTCTCTCTCTCTCTCTCTCTCTCTCTCTCTCTCTCTCTCTCTCTCTCTCTCTCTCTCTCTCTCACACACACACACACACACACACACACACACACACACAAGTTATCCATACAGCAAGAGAAGGGGGGAAATCATCATTACCCGAAGGCCGATCAAAAAGACAGATAGGTCGACGGCGGGGGTAGGGGGTGAGGGTGGGGCGGTAATATATTGGTGGTGGAGACACTACAAACCCACTGAGGCAAGACTGATTACAGAGGTAGGAGACATACGCACACACCCTTCTCCAAACCCTCATCCCCTTGTCCCGTGCGAGCATTATTCTGTGTGGACAATGCAGCCGAAATGTCCACCACCCGGAAACTCCTCTTCTCTGTCCCCTCATTCTACCCTTATACGAGCAACTTTTGAACACACTCGCTCCCATACACACACATGCACACGCACACGCACATACACAAACACACACACACACACACACACACACACACACACACACGCGCGCGCGCGCACTCACACGTACGCACTCAAACATGTCGTCATTGTTGTCCTCTCTCTGTGGACTTATCCAGCCTTATTTAATTGTAGCGCCACACGATAACCGTTGGCACACTAATTATACTCAAGGTGGTTTTCTGAGACTAGAAAAGACAAGAGATGGTGTTGTAGGAAGAGAAGAGTAGGGTTGTAGGTTGCAGGATGAGGGGAATTAAGATGAGGCTCTAGTGCATAGGAAATTCTCAAGTTGCATGGACAATTTCCAGGAGATCATGGCCACCAGTTGTAAGAAGCCATTATGCCTGCCTGAATTGTCTTTCCAATGGTGATAAGCATAATGCAGTCAAGAAGCTTGGTTACACCACTCTGATTTGTCGACAACTCTCCCATCCGCATTCATGCACACATGCACGCACGAACACATGCACTCGCACACACACGCACACACACGCACACACACACACGCATACACACACATACACGCGCGCGCGCGAGAACACACACACACACGCACGCGCGCGCGCACACACGCACATACGCAAACGCACACGCACACACACACACACACATACACACACGCACACACACGCACACACACACACGCACACAAGCTCACACACACACACACACACACGCACTTTCGAGCGCACACTGCAAAAATTAGAAATAACAACACAACTCGCCATTACTACCCTTTATAACTCCTCTGACACACACCGACCTTGAGGTCTGTTCTAATTGAGCGATGCTTACGACTACTTCGCCAGTGTATTGACTTATCGTTAATGATTTTGGGACTCGGGGGCAAGTGTCCAAAGTTCGACATCGACGCCCGTATACTGGACATGTATCTTGAAGTCCAATGTCTGCTTTTGTCATTGTTGCCAATGCTGTGTCCTGATTGGCTGGTCAGACAGATCCTTCGCGCATAGAGACTTGATTGTTCATGTAGTTAAAAATAAACAAGCCGTGTCCACATATGTCAATTGGTTTGCAAGCAAAACGCTCATATTTTTTAAGAATTACTGTACTGACACCGATACTAAGAAACTGTAACATCAAAATTCCTCAAAGCTATATGTAGAATAATTGTAGCAACAGCTGAGTATAGCCGGTATCCGAGCTGATCAATGGGGAAACATGGTCAGCGACAGAGACAGCTGGAGAGCTTCATCAATGCGTGGAGCTGAGACCTACGAAGCATCTAGGAGAGAGGTTGCGGAGGAGAGGCGGAAAATGAAGACATTGACTGCCTGGAGCCCACCTGCTCAGGGATTCCCTTGCCCAACGTGTGGCAGAATATGCCACTCAAGGATTGGCCTGCATAGCCACCAAAGAGCATGTCGGCACCAACCCAGATGATCCTCGGATCCGAGGAATAGCCATCTTTCTATGTATCTATATGTAGAATACATCAACTGCTTATTTTAATTGATAATTTACCATCATCGACATGCGGTTGAAAGGAAGCAAAACAAGCAAAGTATCGGCAGTGCGTCTACGCGATGCTGCTTAGCTTAGCATGTAACTCAGTAATGCCTCAGTGGCGTGTGCATATCATGAACCTTATTCATGCAGCGGCCATGTTAGTTTGAAAGCGAGGCCTGCACATGAAACTCCAACTCGTAAGCATCATGGCGAACGCCTCGACGTTGTGCATCTGGTCAGAAACTTTATCACCATTGCTTTCTATAGCGCTCGGAGACGTGGAAAAATGGTTGGAGAGAGAATCAAAGCTACCTTTGAACAAGCAGTGTGCTGCTTACAAAAAGTTCATGGATGGTTTCATTCACGATACTGGAACTGGGTTCCTATTTATGGACAATGGTGTTGTTCCATCCTAAACTTGCTTGAAGCCACCTTAAGCAAAACAAATGCTCATTAAGATACATTTGATCCAAGAAAGTCACAGCTTGTAGCATGAACACTACAGCATTTACCTCAGAAGACAGGCCTTTCCATCACTGTAAAGAAGTGATCACCTACGGGGGGCAGTAAATAAAGGTGATGCGGATTCAGAGGTTTGCATGCCAGGTTCGAAGTAGTACTACAGTACTTCCGAGGTAGTACCTTTTTCGCTACAACCTACATATCATGTGAACGGGAACGCATTGAGTTTTCATACGCGTTTCGTAAAAGGCGAATCACCTATAGCACTCGTGAGTTACTCTTATGATAACCAACTATTAATGATTCATCGTGGTCAATGGCCTTACATAGTCTACAAAAGCTGATATGACATAAAAACTTCCCTCATCCATTCATTCATTCGTTCATTCATTCATTCATTCATTCATTCATTCATTCATTCATTCATTCGTTCGTTCGTTCGTTCGTTCGTTCGTTCATTCATTCATTCATTCGTTCGTTCATTACTTCATTCATTCATTCGTTCGTTCATTCATTCATTCATTCATGCAACGGGTACAATGTGTTTATGTTCAGCGTGTGTGTGCAGACATTACGAAGGATGCAAACATGAGTCGAGGTTTACAAGTAAACACATTTTTAATACAGAAAAATATGTACTGTATAAAAGCATATATGTATACTTCAAACGTTGTAGGTGTGAATCACTCATCAAATTTCCCCTCGACAATAGAACCACATGTTAAAGCGTGTAAAACTAATTTGTGAATCATTTAATTATGAATCATACCTGGATAAAGTATAAATCGATTATCATGAACAATTTGTTGCTACATCCTGCATATATACCTAGAATTTTGATCCGACATCACGCCGAATTTTCTGTATCTATGATTTTCGAATACTTTCATCCTTTCGAAAACAATGATATGACAGACACCGCCTCGATTCGCAACTTGAATCAATCGTGCAACTGGGCACACCGCAGTTCTTATCACTTGCAGCCATTTGCTATTACGGGCTTGCCTCGTTCTGAGCTGCCAACATGGCTGCCGTGAATAAGGTCCACTCCCGTCACTTGCTGCGCAAAGGTAATGATGCTCTTTTTTATATTGCGACTTTCCCATCCATTGGTGGATGCTTAAACCGCACACATTTACCCCCTGGTCATTGAGCTAGGTCTTTATTTAATACTTCAACTCCGTCTTAACTCTTTGGGGAGCATGCAACTAGGCTGCGGATGAACGCGCCAAAGGTAGCTTTCACAGTTTTCCAACTCAGCCCTCACAGGAACCAGTATTCGTATGCAGCAGTCCCCGATTACAAGGCTTCTTGAGTCCACTTTGCTTCCTTCACATCGGTTACTACAGCCAGTTAGAACCGGCCTGAAGGCACTACTACATGCATACCTAACACCGCTTACGTTTCGTTGCGGCATCGCTTGTGTGTACATATTCCTCTTCCTCGAGAACAACTACGAATTGATGCTGGTGTGTGCCCATGTGATATTATTACAATAGTAACGCACATAAATAGACGTTCAGCATCATAGCAACTCAGTAACGCATCAAAGCCTACACATTTCCCCATTAACTTGCACATAATTCCCAGTCTTGAGGTTTGTGTCAATTTTAAATGTACCCCTTCCCAAGTGGTTGTGCAAATCTTACAACATAGTTAGCTCATTCTAAGAGATTAAAAAACTGACCTATTCAGAGGTAAATACTGATAGAATGTTGTTTTTACTATGTTTTAATCCATTTTTGCATACGAATCGGGGGCCAAAGTGTGTAGGGTTTGAGGAAAACAATGTAATTCAGACCAAAATTAACACGAAAAAAATCGACTTTGAAAATGAACAGGTATCTATATCTGTAGAAAGGGCTTTAATAATTTGTCAGGCAGTTTTCAATGACGTCAGCTGACTTCAAAACCAATCATCCGGGTCCTCGCCATCGACCACGTGTCTGTTTCCTACAGTTAATGCTTACACAATGGAACCTCCCTGGCTTAGATTATATGCATTGTGATGTTGATGTGAAGCGTTTCATCATGCTCGCAGACCATTGGAACTTTGCCGAGGCTTCCTGGTCGGCAAAACCAATCTTCCTGGTCCAAAAAGCACTTAACGATGTCAAAGGACGGGGTCGTCTCAGTCTAACAGCCTTTCCACCGTCAGCAACACGTAGTCTGACCAGCCAATCAGGACACAGCATTGGCAACAATGACCAAAGCAGACATTGGACTTCAAGATACATGTCCAGTATACGGACGTCGATGTCGAACTTTGGACACTTGCCCCCGAGTACCAAAAGCATTAACGATAAGTCGATACACTGGCGAAGTAGTCGTAAGCATCGCTCAATTAGAACAGACCTCTCTCTCTGTCTCCCCTGTCTCTCTTTCTGTGTCTTTCTCTGTCTCTTTCTCTGTGTCTTTCTCTCTGTCTCCCTCTGTGTCTCTCGCTGTCTCTCTCTCTCTCTCTCTCTCTCTCTCTCTCTACATAGTCTCTGTCTTGAGAGACTCGGGAGAGAGAGGGGGAGGGGACGATCGAGTGATCTCTACGGATGCCTCTTGATGTGGATTTAGAGACTCAAAACGTCTCTTTTATACATGTACCCGAACGGAAGAGACGCATTCTACTCAAGAGGCGATTTGCCGCCAGGCCAGATTGCAGGTATCGACCCGGGCGAAGGCGACCAATCAAAACACGTCTTAGTGGAGAGTGACGAAGTTGAACGGATGTCGTTTCAGGAAGGCGGGGGGGGGGGGGGGGGCCCAAGATATTTGAGAAGATCAACCCAGAGAGAGAGACAGAGACATGGAGACAGATGGAGAGAGACCACCCCTGTGTTTATTATTGCCGAATTAGGATCTTGCACTCAAAGCTCCGTTTGAATTAGAATCGGGGTGCTCTTCCTGCTGTCTCTCTGATCTGCTATCGCGTTTCGTCGCCGAGTAAGGAAGAGGAAGAAGACGAGAAACACTTCTTGCTAGAATGCCCCGAGAAGTTTATGCGAACACGACCAACGATTAGTTTTTAATGAGATGTTATCATCCCAGAGAGAAGAGATGTAATCAGAAATGTATGTGGATACTTGTACAGAGCTTTCCTGCGTCGTAGAGAGTCACTAAAGACATGACCGCGAAAACTCTTGACAGCCTTTTGAGTAACTTAATGTCATGTAGTGTAATGCAATTCTATGTAGTCCACTGTAAAGTAATGCAATGTAGAGCAGTAATGAGCAGTACAATGCAATGTGATGCAGTGATGACAATTGAATCAAGCTATGTTAGACAACTAAAATTGATCAAAACTTTGATAGTGTTGTATTGTTTATAACCCTTGTGAAGGGTCGGAGCCCTAAAAATAAAGATTTCGTTCGTTTGTTCGTTCACACACACACACACACACACACACACACACACACAACACACACACACGCACGCACACACACACACACTCACTCACACACACACATACACGCACACACACACACACACACACACACACACACACAAACACACACGCACGCACACACAGAAACTCGCACTCGCACACACAAACACACACACACACACACACACACACATACACACACACACACTCACACACACACACACACACACACACACACACACACACACACACACACACAAACAGGCACACACACACACACACACACACACACACACACACACACACACACACACTCAAACACACACACAGAGAAACACGCACTCGCACACACAAACACTCACACACACACAAACACACACACACATACACGCACACACACACACACACTCACTCACACACACATACACGCACACACACACACACAAACACACACGCACGCACACACAGAAACTCGCACTCGCACACACAAACACACACAAACACTCACACACACACACACACACACACACACACACACACACACACACACACACACACACACACACACACACACACACACACACACACAAACAACTGACAATACGTTGTCTGTTTCTGTTATCAGCGATCAATAATTAAGTAGGAATTGTGAACTTTTTCCAAGTGATTCCAGCTATTCGTATTATTAATTTCTTTCCAAACCACGTACATATAAGTACGATCCTACGATTAACTGTAGCTTTCATCCTACTCAGTATTACATCACCTGCAACATGTTTCCCATTTATATAGTTGTTCTCTCTGATCCAGTGTTCTCCAATCTATTGTGAGGGTTTATAGAACAGCACTAAGACGATATGTCTTAAAAGATCAATCCTCTCCCGCCTTCTTTATTGGAACCCATGTCCATGGAGCTTTCTGACCATTCCTTTGTTTGATATTTTATGCTGTTGTAAGACGGTGAGACGTCAATGGTGGTACGTGGTCGATCAGCTGGGTGTTAGCAAGTGCACTGTGTGTGAAGTGCTTTCGCACCCCCGTGCAGGTGACCATTTTTACACACCCAAAACCTTTATGTCGAATTTGCGCGGAAAGTTCGCCAGCATTTATTAGGTCGCACCATGTCGAATATTGATTCTTGCCAGGTTTCACTTGAAATCCTGTTAGACATGAAATTAAAGCGTGCCTCGCGTGAGAGCGAGCACTAATTCCCCCGGAAACACGGCTGTGGTGTAGGGTGGAGTAGGAGGCGAGGGAGGTGTTGCCCTGGGGCCGTGTGCACGGTGATACTTAATTTAAGTCGTGCTTAACTCCTAAGTAGACTCAGCTAAACATTGCCTTAGCGCTCAGCTCAAATAGTGTGCATGAAACGGAATAACCGTTGACTTAGTTGAGGCAGACGCTGGAGGGCAAACCCCGTCTGATTTGCATAATAACGTTACGTCACGGTCTGTTGAAAACGCAGGAGTTAAGCACGACTTAGATTGAGTCTCTCCATGCACACGGCACCTGATCTTCAGGAAAAAATGGACGATGCTTAGACAAACATGCGAACCTAGTCTCTCAGTGACCCCCTCCCTCATCAGCTGGAACCCCTGGCTGCTGGGCTTTTGGGACCTGCTCCGGTAGCTCAGCCAGGGGCCTGCTCCGGTAGCTCAGCCAGGGGCCTGCTCCGGTAGCTCAGCCAGGGACCTGCTCCAGAAGCTCAGCCAGGGGCCTGCTCCAGTAGCTCAGCCAGGGGCCTGCTCCAGTAGCTCAGTCAGGGGCCTGCTCCAGTAGCTCAGCCAGGGGCCTGCTCCAGTAGCTCAGCCAGGGGCCTGCTCCAGTAGCTCAGCCAGGGGCCTGCTCCAGTAGCTCAGCCAGTAGCCTGCTCCAGTAGCTCAGCCAGGGGCCTGCTCCAGTAGCTCAGCCGGGGGCGGTCTCGAGCAGCCAATATGGCCGCCTGGTTGCGTTAGAATTGCAATAGGTCATCCGGACATACTGGATTTAACAATGTCACGCCCGTTTCAGTCAATTGTTTTCCGCTTGCAGAGCTGATTAACTTTGTAACTTGACTTACTTGACTTAGTCCTCTTCGCTCCGGTCGGAGCATAGGGCCTTCACTGCAAGTCTCCACCTCTGTCGGTCTTGGGCTGCCCTCTTTGTCTCTCCCCATGTCATCCGGACTGTCCTCAGCTCTGCCTGTAGGGTTCTTTTCCAGGTCAGTGCTGGTCGACCACGCTTCCGTTTACCCTGAGGGTTTCAGTCCAAGGCGTGGCGTGGAATGCAGGCATCGTTTCTGCGCAGGGTGTGCCCAATCCACTTCCATTTCCTTCTTTGGATGGCGTTGACGATCGACTCCTGCCTGGTACGTTGCCAGAGTTCTTTATTGGAGATTCTTTCTGGCCATCTGATACGCAGGATCTGGCGGAGGCAGGTGTTGATGAAGACTTGCAGCTTGTGGCCGATGCTCTTGGTATGTCTCCAGGTTTCAGATCCGTAGAGCAGCACAGATTGAACATTTGTGTTGAAGATCCTCAGTTTGGTGTGACGGCTGAGGCTCTCATTTCTCCACACTGGTTTCAGGGTGACGAAGGCGTGTCGTGCTTTGCCTATCCTGGCTCTCACGTCTTCATCTGTCCCTCCAGTCTTGCTGACCACGCTGCCCAGGTACGTGAAGCGTTCGACGTCCTCTATGGCTTGACCATCAATGGTGATGGGATCTTTCCTGGAGGCGTTCACTCGGAGGCTCTTGGTCTTGGGGACGTTGATCTCCAGTCCTGTTGTCTTGGCAATGTCGTGCAGCCTCTCCGTCTTTGCTTGCATGTGCCCATGGGTGTGTGACAGGAGGCCGATGTCATCTGCGAAGTCCAAGTCTTCCAGTTTGCCAGTGAGTTTAAAAAACGAATTGAGATTTTTTTTATTGGCTGCCGATTTCCGAGTGTGCTATGAATAATCGGAGAATATTAATACTTTGTTTGCCGTAGCCGTGCAAACAGTGACACGACTTCCGGTGCTTACGGAAAATTGTACTTGCCTTGCATTTAGTTTTCTGAACTTATTCAGTTTTTACTTGCCTAGCCTGCTTTGTCTTGTTTTGCTTCCCTTGGTTTTGTTTGTCTTACATTTCCCCTTTCCTTGCCTTGCTTTGCGTATTATGTTCTTGCCTTGTTTTAGATTGCCTTTTTTGCTTTGCCTTGCGTTGCCTTGAGTTGTCCTGTCCTCTCCTGTCTTTTCTTTGTCCAAGCCTGTGTCGTCTCGTTGTTTCTTGTCCCATCTTGTCTCGTCTTGCCATGCCTCGCCTCGCCTCGCCTCGCCTTGCCTCGCCTCGCCTCACCTCGCCTCGCCTCACCTTGCCTTGCCTCGCCTTGCCTCGCCTCGCCTTGCCTCGCCTTGTCTCGTCTTTCCTTGCCTTGCCTTGCCATGCCATGCCGTGCCTTGCCTTGGGTTGTCCTTTCCTCTCCTGTCCTGTCTTTGTCTAAGCCTGTATCGTCTTGTTCTTTCTTGTCCCATCTTGTCTCGTCTCGTCTTGCCTTGCCTTGCAATGCCTTGCCTAGTCTTGCCTTGCCTTGTCTTGCCTCGCCTTGCCTAGTCTTGCCTTGCCGTGCCTTGCCATGCCATGCCATGCCTCGCCTTGCCTCGCCTCGCCTCGCCTCGCCTCGCCTCGCCTCGCCTCGCCTCACCTCGTCTCGCCTCGCCTCGCAAACAAACAAACAAAACCCAAAGAAAAACTTTGGTCATCCATCTTCTGCTGCGAGCTGGACTGCAGATTTCATTGTGAGAGAAAAAACACACACAAATATTTGCCCCCCCCCGCACACACACACACTTCTACTGCTACCTAGAGGGCAGTTTTCATGGTGAGAGGAAAAAAGACAAACAAACCAACAACAACAAAAAAAGAAATTTGGACTAACACACACACACACACACACACATGCACGCACACACACTCACACACGCACACACACACACACACACATACACACACACACACACACACACACACACACACACACACACACTCCTACTGCTACCTAGAGGGCAGTT
>JAWQFJ010035590.1:62500-71557 GCA_034096865.1 Theodoxus fluviatilis
GAGGTGACTCCCGTCTTCGAGATCTCTAGTCGGGGAAGGGGCAATTGGCCTGCCGTGGAGATTGAGAGAAGACGTTGGTCAGACGACACAAAGAAGGTCCACCCATGTTGCGGCAATCTATCCTCCTGCAAGACAAGTATTGATATAAGTTAATTGTCCTCGTGGTAGTCAATGCAGTGGTCCACCCACCAGCCGGGGTGAACGTGCATTGTGCAGGCGTCGTACAAATGCAGACACGAACACTCGTGCATATTCATGAGCGCGTACACATGTATATACACACATACACGCGAATATAAATACATAACACACATGCTACCTCTCTGTGTCTGTCTGTCTGAAATGTCTGATTGTCTGGCTGGCTGTGTGTATGTGTGTATGTCTCTCTGTCGTGCTCTCTCTCTCTCTCTCTCTGTCTCTCTCTCTCTCTCTCTCTCTCTCTCTCTGTCTCTCTCTCTGTCTCTCTCTCTCTGTCTCTCTCTCTCGTCTCTCTCTCTCTCTCTCTCTGTCTCTCTCTGTCTCTCTACGCTCTCACTCTCACTCTCCTCGCTCGCACGCACGCTATCGCACACACACACACACACACACACACACACACACACACACACACACACACACACACAAACACACAAACACACACCAAACACTCACATACACTCACAAGAAATGAGGGAAGAAAGAAGATTGATGGGAATGGTGAATGAGAGAAAGGAAGAAATAATAAAATAAAATAAAAAACACGGAAGAGTATGCGATAAAAAAGGGGAGGAGAAAAAGAAGGAAACGCATAAGTAAAAAGATTGAGAACAGGAAGGAGGACTAAGAGGAGAGGAAGAACGAAAGGAAAGGGGGAAGAAACAGGGGAAATTATTGTAGGAATAAAGATGGGAAAGAGGAAAAATTGATGAAAGGGAAGGATGAATGGATAGATGTAGGAAATAAAGAAAAAAATCGAGGGAAGAAGCAGAGAGATGTATAGCAGGAAGGAAAAGCAAATATCAGAGGAAGGAAAGGGAAAGGGTAAACTGCATGAAGGAAAGAAAAAGTATGAAAGGATAGAAGAAAGGACAACAAAGAAAGGATAAATGGGTGAAATGATTCAAAAAGTAAGGATGGATGAAATGATGCAAAGGATGAAGAATAGAAGGATGCCAAGAAACACGGATATAAGAGAAGAAGGAAGGAAGCACGTTATAAATGAATGAATGAATGAAGGAAGGAAGGAAGGAAGGAAGGACAAAGAGGAGGATGACACCCACTCGTTGTCCTGGCTGTCAGGCCTGAGGAAGGCGTTGGGCTGAATGGTCTGCGCGCCCGTTGTCTGGCACAGCACCCAGGCGAAGGTGGCTCGCTTGATGTTATTCAGTCTCACTGTAGCAAACACAAACAATGCCTTGTAAACAACAAACGGCGCCTTCTAAACAACAAGCAACATCTTGTAAACAACCAACAGCGACTTGTAAAAAACAAACAGCGCCTTGTAAACAACAAGCAGCGCCTTGTAAACAACAAGCAACACCTTGTAAACAACAAACAGCACCTTGTAAACAACCAAAAAACACCTTGCAAACATCAAACGTCATGTAGACAACACATTTATGTAGACAACAAACACCGCCTAGTAAACAACGAACGTCATGTAAACAACAAATGTATGTAGACAACAAGCAACGCATGTAAACAATAAATAACGCCTGGTAAACAACTCATCGGCGTCCTCGATGCTTTCGTCAACATGGCCGCTAAACCGAATTTCCTCGCTGTTTCTTTTCAACACGACTCCTTGTCTCCTAGTTTTCCTGCCGCCAGCGATCATTACAGTTGATCCGTTATGGTGGTGGTAGTGGTGGTGGTGGGGGTCGTGGTGGTGGTTGTGGTGAAGGTGGCGGTTAATGTGGCGGTAGTGGTGGTGGTGCATAGGTGGTGGTGGCGAATAAGGTGGTGGTGGTAGTGGGGTGGGGTGGTGGTGGTTGTGGTGGTGGTTGTGGTGGTGGTGTCGAGGTGGCGGTGGAGAAGAAGGTGGTAGTGGCGGTGGTGCAGAGGTGGTGGTGGCGAATAAGGTGGTGGTGGTAGTGGTGCAGAGGTGGCGGTGGCAAAGAAGGTGGTAGTGGTAGTGTTGCAGAGGAGGTGGTGGCGGAGAAGGTGGTGGCAGAGAAGGTGGTAGTGGTGGTGGTGCAGAGGTGGTGGTGGCGAATAAGGTGGTAGTGGTAGTGGTGCAGAGGTGGCGGTGGCGAAGAAGGTGGTAGTGGTAGTGTTGCAGAGGAGGTGGTGGCGGAGAAGGTGGTGACAGAGAAGGTGGTAGTAGTGGTGGTGCAGATGTGGCGGTGGCGAAGAAGATGGTAGTGGTGTTGGTGGGGTGGTGGGGGTGGACTTGGAGGTGGACGTGGCGGTAGTGGTGGTGGTAATAGTAATAGTTGTGGCGGCCGCGGTGGCGATGGCGGTGGTGGAAGGAAAAGCCCGAGGGAAGAAGCGGAAAGATATATGGTGGGACGGAAACTTGAAGGTTAAAGGAAGGAAAGCAAGGAAAGTCACTCGATCTCTACATGGAGATGCATTGGCACACTTATCTGCTGTTTCCGTGAGGTCAGGGTTGTGCAAAGACATCCAGAGTCGCGACTCTATCCTTGCTTTCATTTTCCTTTCATCCTTTCTCCGTTTCTGTCATACCTCCTCCCCTTTCATTTTTCTTCCTTTCCTGCTTGTTTGCTCTCTTATTTTCCTTCCTACTCCCCGCTTTCCCTCTCTTCCTTTCATCCTTCCCTTTCTCCCTCCTTCTTTCATTCTCTGCTTTCCCTCCTTTAATATTTTCCCTTCCTTATCTCCTCGTGTCGTTCTTTCATCTTTCTCTCATTTTCTCCTCATTTTATTCAACGCTTTCCTTTATTTCTTTCCTTACTTCAATTGAATGAATAAGTGGAGTTTTACTGCCTGCCAGATTATGTAGGCTACGTACGGCCATCAAATGCATTGAAACTATTTAAAATATTTAGAGCAAGCGCAAGTGAAGTCTGGGGTATTTGCTCCAGTAAGCTAAGGCGTTGGACTTTGCAGCGGGGTTCTGTGTCGTGAATTTTATCCCAAGGGTGGAAGAGATGGGGAAAAGTATAAAAAAGCAAATGATCTTGATTTTAAAAAAATTGCTGCTACCCTGTCTTGTCACTTTGTCTGGTATGAATGACTGACTGATTGTGCTTGACTGTATAGGTGAACATCCTTTGATGCACCTGTTGGCTAAACCTTTAGACGTGCCAACAAGAATGAAAGTTGTGATGTCTATGGGATCTTCCCTTCGTATGTTGTGTATATTCCTTTACTTATTCGATTTAAATATCCCACAATTCCTTCCGTCCTTTTTTCCTTCGTTCTTTCCTTCCATCCTTCCTTCCTGTCTTTCATCTCCATTTTCTAGCACCTAGACGCTATACATGAGGTCTTGGTTTTTGTTCCCACCAACAGTTCCCAAAACATATGTTGCTCAGTATATAAGAGCGAAGGGGAGGGAACTGCAGCCCACCCTTCAGTGCTCTACACTCATGCATGAGTACACGGTCAGGCCCTTAGCCTCTATACGCTTGTTGAAACCACGTCTTTTGACAGGCGGAGATGGGCGAGCATGCTTTGGGGTTGGACGATGTGTGAGGCGCAGTGCCGTGGTTCTATCCCTGGAACGTGAAGAATCTGGGTTTATTAAAATATACATTTCTCAATTTCCGGTAGAATTATAGCTCCCTTTTAAGACATTGCGTATCATCTACATCCAACCTCAAAAACCAGCACAGCGCTCACCTTCGTCAAAGCCGATGTTCTCGTCTGGGGTCTCGAAGAAGAATCGATCGCCGTTCCTCAGGGCCGAGAACTGCTCTCCGATGATGCGAGTGCAGAGGAAGCCGTTGATGCTATCCAGGTGGGAGTCCTCCGTCATGGCGCCAACGAAGGCATCGATGTCCTCTGTGACGTTGCTATGGAAACAAGGTGCCGTATTTACAGGGGGAGTCGCCATGGCAACGAGAAGCCGTAGTCAGAGCGTACGTGCCAAGTATAGACTGCAGCAGTTGAGGTGGAAGCAAAAGTTTCCGCGGGAACTTTTCTGGACGTATTTGGATCTTACACTCGTTTGATACTCTAAAATTTAGTTTTTGGAAGTACTGTTGCTATGGAAACAAGAAGCCAAAGTTAGGGTGGAGATGCAAAGATCGTAGCAGTAAAAAGATAACGTATTAATCTCTGCAGGAACATTTCAGGTTATGAGTGGATTTCACACCCGTTTGACAGTTTGATTCCTTGATTGTCAAAGAAGCCGTTGCCAAGGAAAAAAGAATTCATAATTATGGACGATACTCAAAGAAAGGAAGGTGATAGTAAAGGTACTATCAGCAACAAAAACAACTACAAGCTCCTGGCTACCCCATAACGAGTCCCCCCCCCCCCCCCCCCCCACACACACACACATACCCACTGACAGGCGGATGTAGGCGAGCAAAGCTTTGGCATTTGATTGCGAGCGAGGCGCAGTGCCGTGGTTCAATCCATGACATGAGATAAAACTGGATTATTCATTTCTAACAACCATAACAACAACAACAACCATTGCAACAACAGCAACAATAACAACAACTTTAACAACAAAAAGCATAACAGCAACAGCAACAACAACAAGAGCAGCAACAACCTTAACAACAGCAACAAGCTTAACAACATCATCAACAACAACCTTGACAACAGCAACAACAACAACAACCACCACCAGAACAACAATGACGACAGCAACAGACCCGTAGGCTTTCAGGCAGGGTTTGTCGAAGACTGCAGTCTTGCCGTAGTTGACCAGATAGTCGGACTTGAAGAGCTTGACGAAATCCAGGTACGGAGGCAGGCCGTGGTCACGCCCACGCTGCAGGTTGCGCGATACCAGATCGGTGGGGGGGTCGCCGGGGTTGAACACATTCTGGAACAGCCTGTCGGTGATGGCGCGAACGAAGAAACGATCACGCTGGGAAAGAGAGAGAAAATGTTACTTTTTTTGGTTTGTTTGTTGTCTGCTAGTGTGTGTATGTGTGTGTGTGTGTGTGTGTGTGTGTGTGTGTGTGTGTGCGTGCGTGCGTGCATGTGTGTGTGTAAGTGTGTGTGGTGTGTGTGTGTGTGGTGTGTTTGTGTGTGTGTGTGTGTTGTGTGTGTATGCTTGTGTGTCTGTGTGTGTGTGTGTGTTGTGTGCGTGTGCATGTGTGTGTGTGTGTGTGTGTGTGTGCGCGCGTGTGTGTTTTCCCAAGATGCCAGCTGCTGATGTGGCCATGACTCCACTGATGGGACATAAGACAAAGCTCCGAAAACTCATCCCTCTGAATCGAGACTCCCACTTCAGGGGCTCTCCCCTTACACGGCTCTACTGCAGACTCAGTGCGCGGCAGACGCTGGACTCCACACTGCTTACTCAAATGCAGACATAATATCCCGCCCACTACGGAATCCCCCAGGGCACAGCTAAAACACAACTGTGACCAAGTCTCTCATGCTCCCAGTACAGGCATATTGAATCATCTTTGCAGTGCTGGTTCAATGTCAATGACGGGCCTTAACAAAACCAAACCAAATCGACATAAAGGGAGCTGTCTCAATCGTCCATCAAGTTTACAACATACTGTGGATCACCAGCTCCTGGCAGCCCCATATCCAGTAGTCTCCCCTCCTGCATGAGTGCACTGTCAGCGCCACAACCTCCACTCGCCTGTTGACACCCTGTCTTTTTGTCAGACGGATTCAGTGAGCAAGAGTTTAGGCACTAGATTACTATGTGCGAGGCGCAGTGCCATGGTTTAATCCCTAAGACGGGAAAAATCTAGGATATCTTGCAATTTCCTACCGGTTACTACTCTGTGTCATAACCCTGCATAGTAATCCCGTGAGTGCGCGAATGAGTATGAACGTGCATATCTAAGGGAAACATGTATGAACCAAAACATTCGCCCTAACAGGAGCTTCTTCAACTTTCCATCATGTTTACTATATAAAACACCGGGTCCTGGCGGCCCCATCTCCAGTAGTCTCCTCTCCTGCACGAGTGCATAGTCCGCTCCTCAAGCCTCTACTCGCCTGTTAAAACCCTGTCTTTTGACAGGCGGATGTAAGCGAGCTAGCTTAGACGCTTTATTATGTGCGAGGCGCGGTGCCGTGGTTCAATCCCACGGACGGAAACACTCTGGATTATTAATATAATCTTGTAACGTCAAACACGCGAAGGGGAAGAACTCTCGCTTGGACTTGGGAAAAGGTCGGTGGCCATTTTGGACGGGGATTGAATGGCGACTGACCTTCCTGGCGGCCTCGTTGACCATGCTGGCCAGAGTGATGTCCACGCCCTCAGCGGTGGTGCCTGCACATCCCCTCAGGAAGGCAGGCCTGAAGAAGGTGTCTTCCAGAACCTGTCGCCCAGAGCTAGTCACGAAGCTGATGGGAAGCATGGTGTGGCCAAACCTGAACGACAGAAGAGAGAGGAGGGAGATGAATAAATGAATGAACGTACGCATGAAAGGATGAATGGATGTATGGATGGATGGATTGAGGGATGGATGGATGGATTGACGGATGAAGTTTAACGGCCTATCAGCATGTTGTGGACAATGGAAGCCCAATCGCTATGAGATCACCACAGCTGATTAGACGTAGTGCATGTCTAATATCGACTTTCGTGGACATTCATCTTTGACGACTCGCATAGGAGCACGCTGTGTGTATGATCTGACCTACAGTTCACAGGGGTTTAAACGGAGATTTGAGCATCGGACAATTTGACAAATGAACAGGTGTTGGTTTTGAGAGATGTACAGACGGTCAGAAAAGGTAACACTTGAATTTTGAGGCGACATTCCGCTGCTTTTGACGAATATTACAAAATGTTGATTAATCAAACGCCAACACTACGAGCAGTTCGTCTCCGTCGAGGAAGATATCTACGATAACTACACATCGCTCACATCGGCGGAGATTGCTGCAAAATTGAAAGGGGATACGGCTGCTACGCCCTCTACCAGCTTTACCTGAAGCAGACGGCGGAGAAAGCGTTGAAGAGGTTGGGGTTGATGAAAGGATTGTAGACGTATCTCTCGTTGAGCCGGGCGAGACGCATTCCTACAACAAAAGGGTCACCATGGAGGAGGAGGAGGAGGAGGAGGAGGAGGAGGAGGAGGAGGAGGAGGAGGAGGAGGAGGAGGAGGAGGAGGAGGAGGAGGAGGAGGAGGAGGAGGAGGAGGAGGAGGAGGTGAGGAGGAGGAGGAGGAGGAGGAGGAGGAGGAGAGGGAGAGGGAGGAAGGGGAGAGGAGGAGGACGGAGGAGGAGGAGGGAGGAGGAGGAGGAGGAGGAGGGAGAGGAGCGGGAGGAGGAGGAGGATGAGAGAGGAGGAGGAGGCAGGAGGAGGAGAGGAGGAGGAGAGGAGGAGGAGGAGGAGGAGGAGGAGGAGAGGAGGAGGAGGAGGCAGGAGGAGAGCAGGAGCAGGAGGAGGAGGAGAGCAGAAGCAGGAGGAGAGAGCAGGAGGAGGAGGAGAGCAGAAGGAGGAGGAGGGAGGCAGGAGCAAGGAGCAGGAGGAGCAGGAGCAGGAGGCAGGACAGGACTAGGAGGAGGACGAGGGCAGGACGGAGGCAGGACGAGGAGCAGGACAGAGGGAACAGGACGAGAGGGAGCAGGCAGGAGGGAGGAGGGGAGGATGAGAAGGAGGAGGGAGTGAGATGGAGGAGGCGGAGGGAGGCAGGAGCAGCAGAAGGAGCTAGCAGAGAGGAGTGCAGGAGTAGCAGGAGAACGAGCAACAGAAAAGCAAAAATAGGAAAGGAGAAAGGAAAGCAAAGAAGGAGGAGAAGGAAGTACAGGAGGAGTAGGAGAGCGAGTGAAAGCAAGAGAGGAAAAGAAGATGCAAAAGGAAAATGGAGAAGCAGGAGGAGCAGGAAGAGCAGTAGCAAAGTATTGGCAGAAGGAAAGACGATGAATCTGGAAAGCCACAAAGAAAATCCAATGCCAGCAAATGAATGTGAATAAAAGTGTACACTGAACAAGATTTTCGGTCTTCATTTTGCGTGTTTTTTTGTTGGAGAAATTACACCCTTTTTCTCTGTTAAGAAAGTTTTTAAAAACCGCTCTTCTGTGATACCATTTATGAGGAATCAGGAATTGTCATTCTGGTAGCTTTGCTAATTTTGTCGAATGCACATAATGCTTTAATTACCACATACTTATGGAAGTAAACCTCACTGAGACAATCGTCTGAAATCAACCTGCGGCCTTCTCAAGCTCTCATTGCTGTCCGTGGCGTCCATCTTTGTGACGTCACTGTACCCTCGTTTCCAATAGCTCAGTGGCAGCCATTCGTAGAAGACGATTTGTTGGTAGATGGCCACTACCAGCTTCCTGTAGACAGATTGGCACAAGTGTAGACTACTACATCTGCCTGCCTGTTTGATGACAGATATGAAAGCAAGTTAGTGACACTACCTAGCTTCCTGTAATCATGATTGTCACTTAGTTCGGGAAACACTACCAAGCTGCTCCTGTAGAACCAGATTGGCAAGTTTGCACAGTACCACCAGCTTCTTGTCCACAGATTGACAAGTTTGACACTACCAGCTTCCCTGTAGACACGAGTTGGCAAGTTACCCACTAAACTCAGCTTCCTGGCAGAACAGATTGACAACTATAGACCCTACCAGCCTCCTGTAAAACCGATTGACCAACTTAGACAGCTGCCGAGCTTTCCTGTCGACCATATTGGCGTAAGTTGAGCCACTACCAGCTTCCTGTAGCACTATTGGCAAGTTAGCCACCTACCGGCTCCTGCATAGCAGATTGAAAACTTGACACACCTACCTACTTCCTGTAGCACCGGATTTGACGAACTTAGACACTGCCAATGCCTTCCTGTATGAACAGTCTGGCACGTTAGACACTACCGAGCCTTTCTGTCGACACAGGACTGGCACAAGCTCAGACACTATCTCACTTCCTGTAAAACAGATTGGTGTAAGTTCAGACACTACCAGCTTCCTGTTAGACACGAGTGGCAAGTTAGACACTACCAGC
>JAWQFJ010035591.1:0-7500 GCA_034096865.1 Theodoxus fluviatilis
ACCTCTCGATGAAACCGGGGAGCCGTGGTTGCACGGGCCTACACCCCACGCCTAGTGCGCCCTACACAGGGGTTGAGGCAGGGGAAGGGGGGTTTTGAGTGCACCGACATTGCAGCCGGTGACTCGGGAGAAAATCACCACAACGATGAAAAGTGCGGAGACTCTGCATTCTCTCTGGGGGTTATGCTTCTGGTTCGTAGACTTGGAGGGGACTCGTTCTTCCTCTTTCTTCGCTGTAGAGGAGTCGGTTCTTCTGCAAGACAGGCCGCCTCGCTTCAGACAAGCAGGCAAGCAGGCCGGCAGGCAGGCAGGCAGGCAATCCACCAACTTCATCACCCCACCGTCAAGTGGGTTTTCTTCTAGTCCTTTCCGGGCGGGCGGCGGCTTCTCTCCGCTATCATTCTCCTTCTTCCACTTCATGACATGGCCACCGCCAAGGGAAAAAACCTATACTAAGCAGGGCGCCAGCATCTCCGAGGATACTGCTTCGCTAAAAATAAATGTAATGACGCCCAGAACATTCTGCAACACTTGCTTAAATGCCCTCTCTGACGTCACACTGTTCACTCTGTCCAATCCCCGCAGCTCATTCCACTCCGCTCTGATTGAACAGTTCATTAGCTGAAAGTCATAGATTGGTCAACGTGAAAACGCCAGTGGAGTCCACCACTCATAACACTTCCAAGTCATTCTCCTTACACGGGGGTCATTTCTCTGCCAACACCGGCTCAGGGCAAGGAAAAACCACTAAGACTACGGCTCAGCAGACACCTGTTAATAATAATAGTAAACAGAAGATATGGAAAAACGTTGTCTCGCCAGAGAGAGAGAGAGAGAGAGAGAGAGAGAGAGAGAGAGAGAGAGAGAGAGAGAGAGAGAGACGTATTTACTGTGGAGACCGACTACGGAGACCTTTGCCTGCTGTGACGTCACATATTTAATCTTTTCTCACGCGTGGGTGTTGGGGGAGCCGATAGTGTGGGAGGCTGGTTCAGGAGCGATCACATCCGATCAGCATCGGCCTGCTGCTTGACCTTTCTCACCGCGGCCTGACCTCGCTGTCCTTCCTCGCCATCTTGTCCCTGCCTGCTCTACTGCGGTTTGAGGCACACACACAGTAGAGCTGTAGTCCTTAGAGCTGTAGTCCTTACTGTGTAGAGCTGTAGTCCTTACTGTGTAGGGCTGTAGTCCTTACTGTGTAGGGCTGTAGTCCTTACTGTGTCGGGCTGTAGTCCTTACTGTGTAGAGCTGTAGTCCTTACCGTGTAGAGCTTTAGTCCTTAGAGCTGTAGTCCTTACTGTGTAGAGCTGCAATCTTTACTGGGTAGGGCTGTAGTTCTTACTGTGTAGGGCTGTAGTTCTTACTGTGTAGGGCTGTAGTTCTTACTGTGTAGAGCTGTAGTCCTTACTGTGTAGAGCTGTAGTCCTTACTGTGTAGAGCTGTAGTCCTTACTGTGTAGAGCTGTAGTCCTTACTGTATAGAGCTGTAGTCCTTACTGTATAGAGCTGTAGTTCTTACTGTGTAGGGCTGTAGTCCTTACTGTGTAGGTCTGTAGTCCTTACTGTGTCGGGCTGTAGTCCTTACTGTGTAGAGCTGTAGTCCTTACAGTGTAGAGCTTTAGTCCTTAGAGCTGTAGTTCTTACTGTGTAGGGCTGTAGTCCTTACTGTGTAGAGCTGCAATCTTTACTGGGTAGGGCTGTAGTTCTTACTGTGTAGAGCTGTAGTTCTTACTGTGTAGGGCTGTAGTCCTTACTGTATAGAGCTGTAGTCCTTACTGTGTAGGTCTGTAGTTCTTACTGTGTAGGGCTGTAGTTCTTACTGTGTAGAGCTGTAGTTCTTACTGTGTAGGGCTGTAGTTCTTACTGTATAGAGCTGTAGTCCTTACTGTATAGAGCTGTAGTCCTTACTGTGTAGGGCTGTAAGTCCTTACTGTGTAGGTCTGTAGTCCTTACTGTGTAGGTCTGTAGTCCTTACTGTGTCGGGCTGTAGTCCTTACTGTGTAGGTCTGTAGTCCTTACTGTGTCGGGCTGTAGTCCTTACTGTATAGAGCTGTAGTCCTTACTGTATAGAGCTGTAGTCCTTACTGTGTAGGTCTGTAGTCCTTACTGTGTCGGGCTGTAGTCCTTACTGTATAGAGCTGTAGTACTGGGACAGGGCGTGGTGAAGTACTGGGACATGGTGTGGTGAAGTACTAGGTGATGGAGTAGTGAAGTACTGGGACATGGCGTGGTGAAGTACTGGGACATGGCGTGGTGAAATACTGGGACATGGCGTGGTGAAGTACTGGGACATGGTGTGGTGAAGTACTTTGACATGGCGTGGTGAAGTACTGGGACATGGTGCGGTGAAGTACTGGGACATGGTGCGGTGAAGTACTGGGACATGGTGTGGTGAAGTACTGGGACATGGCGTGGTTAAGTACTGGGACATGGTGTGGTGAAGTACTGGGACATGGTGTGGTGAAGTACTGGGACATGGCGTGGTGAAGTACTGGGACATGGCGTGGTTAAGTACTGGAACATGGCGTGGTGAAGTACTGGGACATGGTGTGATGAAGTACTGGGACATGGCGTGGTTAAGTACTTTGACGTGGTGTGGTGAAGTACTGGGACATGGTGTGGTGAAGTACTAGGACATGGCGTGGTGAAGTACTGGGACATGGCGTGGTTAAGTACTGGAACATGGCGTGGTGAAGTACTGGAACATGGTGTGGTGAAGTACCGGGACATAGCGTGGTGAAGTACTGGGCCATGGCGTAGTGAAGTACTGGGACATGGTGTGGTGAAGCACTGGGACATGGCGTGGTTAAGTACTGGGACATGGCGTGGTGAAGTACTGGGACAGGGCGTGGTGAAGTACTGGGACATGGCGTGGTGATGTACTGGGACATGGTGTGGTGAAGTACTGGGACATGGCGTGGTGAAGTACTGGGACATGGTGTGGTGAAGTACTCGGACATAGCGTGGTGAAGTACTGGGACATGGTGTGGTGAAGTACTGGGACATGGTGTGGTGAAATACTGGGACATGGCGTGGTGAAGTACTGGGACATGGCGTGGTGAAGTACTGGGACATGGCGTGGTGAAGTACTGGGACATGGTGTGGTGAAGTACTGGGACATGGCGTGGTTAAGTACTGGGACATGGCGTGGTGAAGTACTGGGACATGGCGTGGTGAAGTACTGGGACATAGCGTGGTGAAGTAATGGGACAGGGCGTGGTGAAGTACTGGGACATGGCGTGGTGAAGTACTGGGACATGGCGTGGTTAAGTACTTTGACATGGCGTGGTGAAGTACTGGGACATAGCGTGGTGAAGTACTGGGACAGGGCGTAGTGAAGTACTGGGACATGGTGTGGTGAAGTACTGGGACATGGCGTAGTGAAGTACTGGGACATGGTGTAATGAAGTACTGGGACATGGCGTAGTGAAGTACTGGGACATGGCGTAATGAAGTACTGGGGCATGGCGTAGTGAAGTACTGGGACATGGTGTAATGAAGTACTGGGGCATGGTGTGGTGAAGTACTGGGACATGGCGTGGTTAAGTACTGGGACATGGTGTGGTGAAGTACTGGGACATGGTGTGGTGAAGTACTGGGACATGGCGTAATGAAGTACTGGGGCATGGCGTAGTGAAGTACTGGGACATGGTGTAATGAAGTACTGGGGCATGGTGTGGTGAAGTACTGGGACATGGCGTGGTGAAGTACTGGGACATGGTGTGGTGAAGTACTGGGACATGGTGTGGTGAAGTACTGGGACATGGTGTGGTGAAGTACTGGGACATGGTGTGGTGAAGTACTGGGACATGGCGTGGTGAAGTACTGGGACATGGTGTGGTGAAGTACTGGGACATGGCGTGGTGAAGTACTGGGACATGGCGTGGTGAAGTACTGGGACATGGCGTGGTGAAGTACTGAGACATGGTGTAATGAAGTACTGGGTCTTGGCTTGATGAAGTACTGGGACATGGTGAAATGAAGTATTGGGACATGGCTTGGTGAAGTACTGAGACATGGTGTAATGAAGTACTGGGTCTTGGCTTGATGAAGTACTGGGACATGGTGTAATGAAGTACTGGGACATGGCGTGGTGAAGTACTGGGACATGCTGTAATAAAGTACTGGGTCTTGGCTTGATGAAGTACTGGGACATGGTGTAATGAAGTATTGGGACATGGTGTGGTGAAGTACTGGGACCTGGTGCAGTGAAGCTCTGGGACCTGGTGTAATGAAGTACTGGGACCTGGTGTAATGAAGTACTGGGACATGCTGTAATGAAGTACTGGGTCTTGGCTTGATGAAGTACTGGGACATGGCGTGATGAAGTACTGGGACATGGCGTGGTGAAGTACTGGGACATGGCGTGGTGAAGTACTGGGACATGCTGTAATGAAGTACTGGGACATGGCGTGGTGAAGTACTGGGGCATGGTGTGGTGAAGTATTGGGACATGGTGTTATAAAGTATTGGGACTTGGTGTGTCAAGTATTGGGACATGGCGTGGTGAAGTACTGGGACATGGTGTAATGAAGTTCTCGGACATGGCGTGGTGAAGTACTGGGACATGCTGTAATGAAGTACTGGGACATGGCGTGGTGAAGTACTGGGACATGGTGTGGTGAAGTGCTGGGACATGGTGTGGTGAAGTATTGGGACATGGTGTAATGAAGTATTGAGACTTGGTGTGTGAAGTACTGGGACATGGTGTGGGGAAGTACTGGGACATGGTGTAATGAAGTAATAGGACTTGATGTGTGAAGTACTGGCACTTGGCTTGATGAAGTACTGGGACATGGCGTGTTGAAGTGCAGCGGAGTCCATATAGGGGATTCAGGGGTCCAAGGGGAATTTCTCTACCCAAGCAGTCCGAAGCTGTCCATCGCTCTTGTGACGTCACGTATGTTGACGTAGGGCCACTGACGTAGCTTCCTGGTGAAGTGAGCTGTTCTGTGGTTTTTTCGGGCACCTGCTGTAGTGAAGGCACACATATGTCATATTCGTGACTGTTCCGTCGACTGCACGTTGCACTGGCACGACAGTCATTCGAGAGAATAATGAAGGAACGCTGCTAGAGCGCTCGCCCTTGAGAGTCGTGAGCTCTGCAAGACGCCAGACTCTGCCAGCAGTCTTTCGCGCCAGTCTTTGCCCTGCGAAATCGCAACATATACCGCTGTGTTGACTGGCCTCGCGATACCCACAATGTTTGCAGTCTTGATGTGCAATAAGTTAGGTGTTGTCTATTGAAACGGCAATGAGGCGGAGTAATGAATTGAATATTTCCCTCCCACCATCCCCCCCCCTCTCTTTTTTCTCTCTTACGCTCCAAATCTTGCTCCCCCTCCTTCCCTCTCCCCTTGTCTGTGCGAGTGTTATCAGGACAGGCCTGTGCCTACAACTGGCATAGAGAGCAAGAGCCCCGTACTACTTCGATGGTCTCTGGATATGTCTGGCCCTAACCTTTTCTCCTCTCCCTCTCCCTTCTCTCTCTCTCTCTCTCTCTCTCTCTCTCTCTCTCTCTCTCTCTCTCTCTCTCTCTCTCTCTCTCCTCCTCCTCCCCCCCCCCTCCCCCCCGTCTGTACCCGCCTTCTCGTAATCCCACCATCCACCACCCGCTCCCTCCCTCCCGCCATCCCCGGCCTCTACCGTCACAATAACGTAGGCATCTGCTGGACGATGTTCAAGTCTGCTTCTCTGCCTGCCTTCTGCCCGTGCCATCTCCAAAAATAGATCGGTATGGGGAAACCTTCCTTTCTCTCTATTCTTCTTCTGTCTTCCTCCTCCTCCCCCCTAGCTCTCTCTCTATTCCCCCTCTCTCTGTCTCTCTCGCTGTCTCTCTCCGTCTCTCTCTCCGTCTCTCTCTCTCTCTCTGTCTCTCTCTCTCCGTCTCTCTCAGACAGACAGACAGACAGACAGACAGACAGACAGACAGACAGACAGACAGACAGAACGACAGACAGACAGACAGACAGACAGACAGACAGACGGAGAGACGGAGAGAGAGAGAGAGAGAGAGAGAGAGAGAGAGAGAGAGAGAGAGAGTTACTTCATGGAGAACGCCACTCTGTAGAGAGGTGCAAGGATACACTGCTTACAAGCTCATACTCCGATCAAGGTGCCGCTCGGGACTGCTGTTTTCTGTGAAAGCGCGACGGAAATTGCGCCTTGGTGAAACGCAGTTTCCCTGTGCAGTGCGGAAGTGTTCTTCGCCTTCCTCTGCTGCCTGCGTGTTTGTAGTAGGAGCAGTAGGGGTATTAGGGGTACGCCACCCAGACTCAAAGACATCGAGGTGGTGCGTGACTTCAGTCAGGAAGCTGTCCCATGGAGTCGCAGCCTGTGACTACACGCAGTCATGTGACAGGGGTTGTGTCTTCCAGGGTGTGACGGCAACTCCGGGATGGACGAGGTTCGACAGAGGGCTGGGGAATGTGGACTCTGCAAGGGCGCTCAATTCCACTCGCTCCCCCCCCGGCTAGTAAACATATCGGTCTAGACCAGCTGCAGAGTCGCTCGCCCGACGTGTTAGTAAAGGGTTAATAAATGAAATAATATAACGCACCTCGATGCTGCTCCCAACTGTCATACTTATTTCCTCGGCTCCTTGACTTGATCACAACAGTCATATCATCTGCTGCAATTTCTATCTATTTTGTTACGCGGTAAAATGCCGCAAAATTTCCTGTCATGAAGATGATTGGTTCACAACGAGTCCGAATTCCATTGTCGATGGAAGTGTTTGAGATGCGTAATGCAAGTAAACCACAGCCAGGAAAAAAGAAGAAGCGGAAACAAGACGAGCAAGAAAAGAAACAGAGACGAAGACTATGAACACGAAACACGAAATGATGTGTTTCAACATAAATGGTACTATGATTTAGACAGGTTAGTAAACAGTCTTGTGGGCTAGAAATGATGTGCAACTAGCCCGATGGGCTCGTGAGCAAACTTTTGAACATACATGCTCAGTCTTGGTCAGCATTGGTCAGCATTGATCAGCATTGGTCATCGTTCCGGAAGTCGTCTGCCGTCTGGAGGTCTGGGCACTGCCAGTGGTTGCCCGGTCGCCGGCAACTGACCTGACCCATCGCCACTGGTGTGGCGGGGGTCTTATACGGGTGTCGGTATTATATGCGCATGTCCAAGTTTGGGTGAAGTGCGTAAACATGAGTGTATTCGTGGGTAGTGGTGTGTGCATGGGTTTGAGTGGATGTGGGTAAACAGTGTGTGTGTGTGTACGCGCGCGCGCGCGCGCGCGCGTGTGTGTTTGTGTGTGCGTGTGAAGAGAGAGAGAGAGAGAGAGAGAGAGAGAGAGAGAGAGAGAGAGAGTGTGTATGTGTATGTGTGTGTGTGTGAGAGAGACAGACGGACAGACAGACAGACAGACAGACAGACAGACAGACAGACAGACAGACAGACAGACAGACAGACAGACAGACAGACAGACAGACAGACAGACAGACAGACAGAGAGAATGTGTTTGCGTGTAAGTGTATGTGTGTGC
>JAWQFJ010035591.1:12500-15922 GCA_034096865.1 Theodoxus fluviatilis
CCGTCCGTCCGTCCGTCCGTCCGTCCATCCGTCCGCCCATCCATAAACTTCATTCGTTATCATTACTTTTGTGAAGAGAAAGTTTGTTTCTGTGTAAGAGGTCATGGAGCGTGATTTCACCAATGCCGCTAACTTATCGTGCTGAGGTCTAAACCGAGTTGGTGAACAGAGCTAATCGTCTTCTTTGTCGTAGGTGTACGGTTGGCTTTTGGAATGTGATTGGTGCCCGCGATACATTATTCTTAGTGTCGTTTGTCCTGACATAATAAACAAATCTGGAGACTGCTTTGCGTTATTGTGACGGCCCTGATTTATGAACAGTTAATTATCTGTACCAATTTAGACTTTATAAATCTTGTGACAAGCATGTTTGTGTCAACTTCAGTTTGCCAAAGGCTTGCTGTTGCACGTTCTGCACGATGAAGATTGAACTTTGAACTCTGACTGGTCTTGCAACATCATTTGTCATTTGAAATGTCATCTGGCGCGACAAAGCTGAAGATCTCCAAGTCGTGGAGCGGTGTGTGCTCGCGCTCCTTACCCCTCGCCGTGGCAGCCCTGCAAGCCTAGGGACATGCTGCCCTCACCTTCGCTCTCACTGCCACGCAGCTGGCAGCGAAGACGTACGCTGTCGCTCGTTGTGGAGATTCGTGGCAACCATTCAACAGATGTGCGAGTCAGGTGCAAGCTGAGCGAACGTTTAGACTCGTGGTGGAACACGTGGTGGAACACGTTCTGTGGCGAGAGAAGAGGCAAAGAAGGCCAGAAATAATCGAACTCCATTCTGGACGTGGACGTGGAAGAAGGCACCGTGGACTGTTTCCACCGCCCGCCAGGCTGGAAATGTCTCTGCTCTCCTACTGGGAGACGGCACACGTTCCTTGGTGTGGACAACAGACTGCTAAACTGGGGACGGCGGCTAGTGCCAGTGGCGTGCTGGTCGCCCTTGTAGAGGTACCTTCCTGACACGTGCTAGCAGTGGAACACGTCCAACATGCTATCGTGGACTGGGAACTGCTGTGGAGGCCAGCCTGGGGACTGCTGTGGAAGCCAGCCTGGGGACTGCTGTGTAGGCCAGCCTGGGCACTGCTGTGGAAGCCAGCCTGGGGACTGCTGTGGAAGCCAGCCTGGGGACTGCTGTTTAGGCCAGCCTGGGGACTGCTGTGGAGGCCAGCCTGGGGACTGCTGTGTAGGCCAGCCTGGGGACAGCTGAGCAAGCCAGCCTGGGGACTGCTGTGGAAGCCAGCCTGGGGACTGCTGTGGAGGCCAGCCTGGGCACTGCTGTGGAGGCCAGCCTGGGGACTGCTGTGGAAGCCAGCCTGGGGACTGCTGTGGAGGCCAGCCTGGGGACTGCTGTGGAGGCCAGCCTGGGGACTGCTGTGCAAGCCAGCCTGGGGACTGATGTAGCCAGCCTGGGGACTGCTGTGGAGGTCAGCCTGGGGACTGCTGTGGAAGCCAGCCTGGGGACTGCTGTGGAGGCCAGCCTGGGGACTGCTGTGGAGGTCCACAGCCTGGGGACTGCTGTGCAAGCCAGCCTGGGGACTGATGTAGCCAGCCTGGGGACTGCTGTGGAGGTCAGCCTGGGGACTGCTGTGGAGGCCAGCCTGGGGACTGCTGTGGAGGCCAGCCTGGGGACTGCTGTGGAGGTCCACAGCCTGGGGACTGCTGTGCAAGCCAGCCTGGGGCCGCGGGTAAATGGGAAAGCAGTAATGCCGTCGGGGCGTTTGCCGTCGCCGCGGTCAAGGCCTGCAGGCTCGAGCTGGGTGGGAATACCGGCGGCGAGAAGAGTGCGACGGACGACGTCGTTCAGTTCAATGCGGCATGCCGTGGGACACGACCAACGCTGTACCTGCAGGACAATGGGTGGAGCCCGAACGCATCTTCACCTAAGTCTCAAATCCCTCAACCTCCACCTCCCCACCCCCACCCCCCACTTTCTTCCCCACTCCACGTAACCCTTTTATCCCTTCGACTGAGCCATTTTACAGCCCCCCCCCCCCCCCCCCCCCAACCTCACATAGTCTGCACCTGTCCCCATGCCGAACGGCGAAACTGTCAGAATTAGCGCTTGGCAGTGTCATCCAGTCTGTGTAGGCCGCAAACAGAACGCCTCAAAAAGAAGCCTTAAAAAGAACCTCTCAAAAGAACGCTCAAGGCCTGGTGTCCGGTGTCGACAGGCGAGCTCGGCATCTGGGAGCAGTGTTGGCAGGGGGAGGCAGCCAGCACGGGTCAGTGGAGAGCAAGGAAGGACGAGACACTGTACTCCACCTCTGTACTCCACCTCTGTACTCCACCTCTGTGCTCCACCACTGTGCTCTACCACTGTGCTCCACTACTGCGCTCCACTACTGCGCTCCACCACTGCACTCCACCACTGCGCTCCACCCCTGCGCTCCACCTCTGCACTCCACCTCTGCACTCCGCCTCAGCACTCTGCCTCTGCACTCCGCCTCTGCACTCCACCTCTGCACTCCATCTCTGCACTCTATCTCTGCACTTTGCCTCTGCGCTCCGCCTCTGCACTCCACCACTGCGCTCCACCACTGCGCTCCACTTCTGCGCTCCACCTCTGCACTCCACCACTGCGCTCTACCTCTGCGCTCCACCTCTGCACTCCACCTCTGCACTCTACCTCTGCACTCCTCCTCTGTACTCCACCTCTGCACTCCACCTCTGCACTCCACCTCTGCACTTCACTTCCTTTCTTTAGTGGAGGCATCTTTTCTCAATTTGTCCCGCTCTGTTCGTTTCTTAATCCGTAACTGTCTGTGTTTGTCTTTGTGTCTATGTCTCTGTCTATTTCTGTCTGTCTGTCTGTCTGTGTGTCTGTCTGTGTGTCTGTCTGTCTGTCTGTCTGTCTGTCTGTCTGTCTGTCTGTCTGTCTGTCTCTCTCTCTCTCTCTCTCTCTCTCTCTCTCTCTCTCTATCTGTGTCTGTCTGTCTGTGTCTAACTGTCTGTCTGTGGGTCGGTCGATCGGTCTGCCTGCCTGCCTGCCTGCTGCCTGTCTGTCTGTCTGTCTGTCTGTCTGTCTGTCTGTCTGTCTGTCTGTCTGTCTGTCTGTCTGTCTCTCTTGCTCGCTCTCTTGCTCGCGCTCTTGCTCGCTCTCTTGCTCGCGCTCTTTCTTGCTCGCTTCGCTCTCTCTCTCTCTCTCTCTCTCTCTCTCTCTCTCTCTCTCTCTCTCTCTCTCTCTCTCTCTCTCCCTCCCTCCCTCCCGGACTGGACCAGAGCAGGGGCGTGTTCTGAACATTACAGGTGAAATATAGCTCATTGTAAGATTTCGGAGAGAGGGTTGAACACGCTCCAGTTCAAGTTTCCTCCCGCACAACCTGCTGACCTGCTGACCTTCTGACCCCGACCCCTGAGGACTGCCCCACGTCCAGGTGGTGTGAATGCAAACTGGGCCAGGCTTGTGTGAACTCGCA
>JAWQFJ010035594.1:0-11397 GCA_034096865.1 Theodoxus fluviatilis
CCTGATTACATGCAGCAGCTGAGGCACAGTGACACAAATGCTTCAGATACACTCATTAAAACATGTTGCGTCCCAAAAATGGGACGGTGGGCAATAATGGGTTAAAGAAAGGAGAGGCTTGTAAGATGACTGCCATTGGCTGTAAACTATATAGTGTTTAGTACTGCGACAGGATTCCATGGGTGCAACACGATTCCACGGCAATTACATCGTGGAATTGTGTCTCGGCGACATGATTTCACAGCGACACGATTTCACGGCCAATCGTGTCGCAGCAACACGATTCCACGGCTTTCAGTATTAAATCATGTCGCCGTAGAATCGTGTCGCTGCGACACAATTGGCCGTGAAAACGTGTCGCTGTGACACGATTTCACGGCGACACGATTTAATACAGCACATGCACTAAATGCTCAGCAACCTTGCACTTTGAAATAAAAAGTCTTCTGGCCTGGTCTGAAAGTCTTTGGAATCTCCTCAACAGCACTGGAATGTTGTTTCTAGCAATGGTTCCATGTCTAAGAGATCTCTCTTTCCTGACTTCCTGCTGTTGTGGCATTGGACACGGAGAGACTGAGATTATGATATGAACACTGATAAATGTTAAATGTGCACTGAAAAACAGATAACACATATCAACCCATACCATAGGGTCATAACTGGGACTGTTTGGTCTGTCAGAACTGCAAAAAAAATGCTCCCTACCCTTTTCTTTTGCACATGCCATTCTAAATATCCAACAAAATATAGCAAAGCCTATACCAGAACTATTCATAACTGAACAAAAAACAAATCCATGCCATTGCATTAGGAAAATGTTAATGCTGAATTTTTTGGTAATTTTTGTCGAGCACATTTCAGGGAAAAGCTTACACAAACGGGCCACACTAGTGGACTCGACCGAGGAGAGGGGTGTGGAAAGACAGCCAAGCTGGCAGGCCATACAAGCTAGCAAGCAACAGCATCTGACTGGCAAGTGATCTTGGTCCGTAAATTCTCAGTGAATTCTCAGTAATTCATACACAGATTGACAAAAGAATCTGACGATTCGAAAACACTCGTAAAACGCAGCCAATCAGATGTTGTGTCCCGCCAGCTTGGCTGTCTTTCTCTTTGGCCTGTTTATGGAAGCTTTTTCATTTCATGACCTTCCTCGTCACTCACAGCATACGCTGCGACTAGCAGGCTTGGTCCTTTCATGACCAAGCAGCATAGACTGCCACTACCAGGGTAAGGGACAACTCTTATACCAGTGAAACATTCATGGGCAGCTGATAGACCTGCTTGATTGAGTAAGTGGTCCAATGATATGGGGTAAAGTGTAAGGTAGTTTGAGCACCTGATATGGGGAAAAGGTGGCCATATAAAACCAAGAACTTTCTCTTTCCCTCTACACTTTTCCTTTCATTTTACTTTGAGTGGCTTTAGTATTCTCTGATGCTGTTTCAGCTTTCCTGATTTAACCTCTGGAGGAGGGAGGGAGGGAGGGAGGCAGGCAGGCAGGCAGGCAGGCAGGCAGGCAGGCAGGCCTCCTTCAGTCATGTCCAGCCAAGGCTTCTGGCCCTGGAGTTGTTGCTTGGTTGCAGACCCTGCTGTGACTGTGTAGTCCATTCCTGAAGTGGCAGTCCTCATCACAGCAGTTGCACTTGAGAGTGATGGCATCATCCCAGTGCAACCTGTCCTTCCATCGATTGAATCTCTCCTCCTCCAGCCTCTGGAGTCTGATCTCTGCCTCCCTCTGTTCTGGAGCTTGCCTCTCAAACTGGCTCAGTCCCTGGCAATATCCTCCCAATTAAAGAAGCTGATATCAAGCGACTTTGTGACCTGTTTGCAAATCCCCTTTCCTGCCTGTTGTCAGTTTGCCATATAGAAGGTCCTCTGGGATTCTACCATTGATCATCCCAGGGAAATGCCCCAGCCAGCTATTATTACTATGGTAGGCCTACAATACTCATTAACCCTTGATCATAAACACAGGGTTCGTCGGGATCTGAGCCAGGTCCAAATAAGGACATTATAAGGACCCGTAAGGACCCCATTTTACATTTTGTAAGGACCTATGTGATAGTTATTAGCTTACCTGTGCATTGTCCAAAATATTCATGAATCATACACACATGAAGAAACTCTTTAATGCAGCAAAGTGCATCAGTTAATTCACCAGTGATAGTCTTTTATGCACACAGGGACAAAATTTCAGTCTATAGCCCAGTGCACTGTGAAAAATGCTCATACCAGCCAGCATTCCGAGGTAAAGGTCTCTTGATCAGTTCATACTTACAGTATCTTCTTTACCAAAACATCAACATTTGACACATTAGCAAACATTCTTGCAAGTTACTTTTGTCTTTGAACTGGGTATAAGTCTTAGTATTCCTCCACCTGTGGCATCAGACGATACAGCCCCGAGGTGCTAGTCATGTTTCTTTCAATAATGACTGATAAACAAATGAGAACTCTATTCTGTCCTATCCTCTTTGTCAATCTATGGTTGTAATCAACTCCATTTTCCTTTCAAAATAAACAAAGTATTCACTTTTGGTATATATTGCTAATGCTGGAGCCCACATGTTGACAGGGAAAGTTTGCTGCTGAGACAATTGAAATCAGCACTTTTTGAGATTTTCCTCCAATCTCAGAATGTTTTGATGAACTCTCTCCACAAGCTGCTTCATTAATCTGATATGGCTTGCTTGGATGAATCCACTTTGAAAAAATCAGAAACAAGGGCACGATTGTCCTCAAGAAATGCCTTTAGGTGCTTTTGATGCCTTTGTGTCACCATGTGTTTGCGAAGCACACTTTCACCCATTGATGAAAGACGAAGGAATATTCCACATGATGCACACCACGGATAGTGCTTGTCTTTCGGATCCTTCAATAACCAGTCCTTGTATTTCTTCTCCCGCAGCCATTGCTCTTGGAAGGAACCCTTTCCCGGAATCATATCCGTTACAGGTCAGTGCTTCTGAACAAAGCAAAATGGCGGACGAAAGTCTCGTGAAGTCTAAAGGACATCGTGTGACTTCAGCTATAGCACAATCGTCTGCATGAAGGACACCAAGCTTCGTCAAACTAAGCACACATTATAAATTTCCGTAATTCAATTTTTTTTAAGAAGTTGTAAGCGCTGAGCTGCAAGAATTAATAATTTAAAGGTTGGCCCTCATAAGTATTGCTGGTGTAAGGACTTGTAAGGACCCAGCTGCCAAAATAAAGACTTATAAGGCCTTACTTGGGAAAATTGAAATACCAGGACATGTAAGCACCCGTAAGGACCCTACAAACCCTATAAACATCATAAAGAAAAGAGCAGGAATATCAGGCACCAATAAACACTCCAAAACTAAAAGGGCAACAAGGCCTAAAGCCAAGATAATGAAGAGTCCATGAGGAAGCAGATGACATTCAAAGACTGACCTTCTTGCGGTGTTCCGTGAGGCTATGGCGCCAGGCATCCAGCTGTCTCTCTTGCAGCTCCAGGGACTTTCGTGCCTGCTCCTGCCGCTTGGCCTGTTCCCGTCTGCAACATTACATGAATTCATTCATCTTTTCAAGTGTCTTAACAATCCATTTCATCATTCCTTGTATGTATTGGCATACATAAAAAACACACTTTTTTACAGGCTTTTTCTTATTAACCCAAACCACGGTAATCGAGGTCTAAGCCATGGGTCTGGTCTGGGCCAAGAGTGCTAGTTGCGACCTTAGCTGCGTATGATGGGAGGTGAAGGTTGTCTATTTTTCTCTCTGTTGTAACTGGTCTCGAAGCAGAATGTTTGCTTTCACTGTATGGAGAATGGGTTTCTGCCTGTCCATATAAGTGGCTAGGGGTGAAGGTCGAGAAATGTGTGACCAGCCACGACAAAACCAGTGCTAAGTCGCGCGGCCCTCTTTTGCGCTAAGTCTGAGAAAAGGCAGGGAGGGTCAATCTGGGTGGTTTTCACTTTTTTATAATAATAGATTCTACATGGTTCAAACTATCATGCCAGTAAAAGAAACATGTTGAAGAATTATATTTTGATGGTAAAATAAAGACTTTTGTGTTATGTATTGTTTCAAAAGCTCCCTGTAATTAGCATTAATTGCCTCATTTTAGCCGCAATAAACACACCTAAACCCTTGCAGAACCCCTTCATGTTATATACCGTTAAAAAGGCCACTCTCTTGGCGTTCCCGCTCTGTGGATGTCGAAGAAAAAGAATGTCAGCTATTTTTGGAAACAGAGTTTGAAATACCTTTGCTTAGGTGTTTAATGTCTGAAGAGGGTAAATCTTCTGAGACCGTTTTTTTTTAATGACCGCTGCTTCAGTACCCAACTTGAAATGCCTGTAACTCCTATTCTAATTAACTCACACTGCTCATTCTTATATCAAAACAAACAGAAATGAATGCAGAATTTAAAAAAAATATTAAAACCCTATTTTGTCCAAAAATCGACTTAGCACTGGTTTTGTCGTGGCTGGTCACATTTTCTCCTTACAATGGGTTATCTCGAAGAAGAGATACACTGTGAGTCTGCTTGGGTGAGTTTGTGCATTCCAGATTTGGAATAATTCTCAAGGAGAAGGCATACTGTCATTTGTGCCTCTCTGCCTTATATATTAGCATGGCTACACATGGCTCAACTTATAGTGAAGACAAGGAATTGCTGATTTTCACAAATTCTTCTACACATGAGTCAGACTCAAGAGACTCCAGAGAGCAAGAGTGAAAGGAATAGCTGCTTTGTTTACACTGAGTTTCAGTGAGGATTCTCGATGATCAGGTGATGATGAAGGGGAGGGAGGGAGGGAGGGAGGGAGGGAGGGAGGGAGGGAGGGAGGGAGGGAGGGAGGGAGGGAGGGAGGGAGGGATGGAGGGAGGGAGGGAGGGAGGGAGGGAGGGAGGGAGGGAGGGAGGGAGGGAGTTTTATGCCCTATCAGCCTTTGTAGGTTAAGCATGAATATCACTAGAATACTTCCAAGTAAGTGCAATTCAAGTCACGGTCCCTATTTATTCGCCTCTTACGAATTGTATAGGGAGACACGGTAGGTCGATTCTTTTCACTCCCAACCCACGGGGGGGGGGGAGGGAGGGGGGGGGAGAAGAAGGGAGGGAGACTGGGAAGACATTCTGAGAAGAAATGTTGGTGAAAGAGCCTTCATACAGCCAGCAAACACCGATTGTGATTTCGGTAATGGCTTGACTGAAGGATGGGAATAACCAAACAGAGACAACTCCAGTCTGCCTATCAACTTCACTGGTGTCATTGCATTACACGATACAGTGCCAGAAAACCCAAGCTTGCTGGGCTTCTTCAAGCTGCTTTTCAGTGATAAAATGTTTTATCTGTTGGTGAGACAAACAGGTAATGCTTTGCAAAATATGGAAGCTGTCAACTCATCTCCCCACTCATGAGTGGACAAGTGGGAACATGTCACGCGATAAGAAATTAACATTTTTATTGCATTGGCAATTGCAACAGGCCTCATCCAGAAAAACCTCCTTCATGTGTGTTGGACTTGCTTGCCATTGGTGAAATGAGAATAAAAAAGATTTTTGTCCAACTGTAAGTTTTTTAATGTACGAGCTTTCCAAGCTATGTAAGTTCCTTCATCAGGTACAGACGCTGAGACAGTGGATGACAGGTGGACTCTCACAGGCTCTAGTTCACTGACATGAAAGGTGGACACTCACAGGCTCTAGTTCACTGACATGAAAGGTGGACTCTCACAGGCTCTAGTTCACTGACGTGAAAGGTGGACACTCACAGGGTCTAGTTAACTGACATGAAAGGTGGACTCTCACAGGCTCTAGTTAACTGACATGAAAGGTGGACACTCACAGGCTCTAGTTAACTGACATGAAAGGTGGACACTCACAGGCTCTAGTTAACTGACATGAAAGGTGGACTCTCACAGGCTCTAGTTCACTGACATGAAAGGTGGACACTCACAGGCTCTAGCTCACTGACATGAAAGGTGGACACTCACAGGCTCTAGTTAACTGACATGAAAGGTGGACACTCACAGGCTCTAGTTAACTGACATGAAAGGTGGACACTCACAGGCTCTAGTTCACTGACATGAAAGGTGGACACTCACAGGCTCTAGTTAACTGACATGAAAGGTGGACACTCACAGGCTCTAGTTAACTGACATGAAAGGTGGACACTCACAGGCTCTAGTTAACTGACATGAAAGGTGGACACTCACAGGCTCTAGTTAACTGACATGAAAGGTGGACACTCACAGGGTCTAGTTAACTGACATGAAAGGTGGACACTCACAGGCTCTAGTTAACTGACATGAAAGGTGGACACTCACAGGCTCTAGTTAACTGACATGAAAGGTGGACTCTCACAGGCTCTAGTTAACTGACATGAAAGGTGGACACTCACAGGCTCTAGTTCACTGACATGAAAGGTGGACACTCACAGGGTCTAGTTCACTGACATGAAAGGTGGACACTCACAGGGTCTAGTTCACTGACATGAAAGGTGGACACTCACAGGCTCTAGTTCACTGACAATGAAAGGTGGACACTCACAGGCTCTAGTTAACTGACATGAAAGGTGGACACTCACAGGCTCTAGTTAACTGACATGAAAGGTGGACTCTCACAGGGTCTAGTTCACTGACATGAAAGGTGGACTCTCACAGGCTCTAGTTAACTGACATGAAAGGTGGACACTCACAGGCTCTAGTTAACTGACATGAAAGGTGGACTCTCACAGGGTCTAGTTCACTGACGTGAAAGGTGGACACTCACAGGGTCTAGTTCACTGACATGAAAGGTGGACTCTCACAGGCTCTAGTTAACTGACATGAAAGGTGGACACTCACAGGCTCTAGTTAACTGACGTGAAAGGTGGACACTCACAGGCTCTAGTTAACTGACATGAAAGGTGGACACTCACAGGCTCTAGTTAACTGACATGAAAGGTGGACACTCACAGGCTCTAGTTAACTGACGTGAAAGGTGGACACTCACAGGGTCTAGTTAACTGACATGAAAGGTGGACACTCACAGGCTCTAGTTAACTGACGTGAAAGGTGGACACTCACAGGCTCTAGTTCACTGACGTGAAAGGTGGACACTCACAGGCTCTAGTTAACTGACGTGAAAGGTGGACACTCACAGGGTCTAGTTAACTGACATGAAAGGTGGACTCTCACAGGGTCTAGTTCACTGACATGAAAGGTGGACTCTCACAGGCTCTAGTTAACTGACGTGAAAGGTGGACACTCACAGGCTCTAGTTCACTGACATGAAAGGTGGACACTCACAGGCTCTAGTTAACTGACATGAAAGGTGGACACTCACAGGCTCTAGTTAACTGACGTGAAAGGTGGACACTCACAGGCTCTAGTTCACTGACGTGAAAGGTGGACACTCACAGGCTCTAGTTCACTGACGTGAAAGGTGGACACTCACAGGCTCTAGTTAACTGACATGAAAGGTGGACACTCACAGGGTCTAGTTAACTGACATGAAAGGTGGACACTCACAGGCTCTAGTTAACTGACGTGAAAGGTGGACACTCACAGGCTCTAGTTAACTGACATGAAAGGTGGACACTCACAGGCTCTAGTTAACTGACATGAAAGGTGGACACTCACAGGCTCTAGTTAACTGACATGAAAGGTGGACTCTCACAGGCTCTAGTTAACTGACATGAAAGGTGGACACTCACAGGCTCTAGTTCACTGACATGAAAGGTGGACACTCACAGGCTCTAGTTCACTGACATGAAAGGTGGACACTCACAGGCTCTAGTTCACTGACATGAAAGGTGGACACTCACAGGCTCTAGTTCACTGACATGAAAGGTGGACACTCACAGGCTCTAGTTCACTGACATGAAAGGTGGACACTCACAGGCTCTAGTTAACTGACATGAAAGGTGGACTCTCACAGGCTCTAGTTAACTGACGTGAAAGGTGGACACTCACAGGGTCTAGTTAACTGACATGAAAGGTGGACACTCACAGGCTCTAGTTCACTGACATGAAAGGTGGACACTCACAGGCTCTAGTTAACTGACATGAAAGGTGGACACTCACAGGCTCTAGTTAACTGACATGAAAGGTGGACACTCACAGGCTCTAGTTAACTGACATGAAAGGTGGACTCTCACAGGCTCTAGTTAACTGACATGAAAGGTGGACACTCACAGGCTCTAGTTAACTGACATGAAAGGTGGACACTCACAGGCTCTAGTTAACTGACATGAAAGGTGGACACTCACAGGCTCTAGCTCACTGACATGAAAGGTGGACACTCACAGGCTCTAGTTAACTGACATGAAAGGTGGACACTCACAGGCTCTAGTTCACTGACGTGAAAGGTGGACACTCACAGGGTCTAGTTCACTGACATGAAAGGTGGACACTCACAGGGTCTAGTTCACTGACATGAAAGGTGGACACTCACAGGCTCTAGTTCACTGACATGAAAGGTGGACACTCACAGGCTCTAGTTAACTGACGTGAAAGGTGGACACTCACAGGGTCTAGTTAACTGACATGAAAGGTGGACACTCACAGGCTCTAGTTCACTGACGTGAAAGGTGGACTCTCACAGGCTCTAGTTCACTGACATGAAAGGTGGACACTCACAGGCTCTAGTTAACTGACATGAAAGGTGGACACTCACAGGCTCTAGTTAACTGACGTGAAAGGTGGACACTCACAGGCTCTAGTTAACTGACGTGAAAGGTGGACACTCACAGGGTCTAGTTAACTGACATGAAAGGTGGACACTCACAGGCTCTAGTTCACTGACGTGAAAGGTGGACTCTCACAGGCTCTAGTTCACTGACATGAAAGGTGGACACTCACAGGCTCTAGTTCACTGACGTGAAAGGTGGACACTCACAGGGTCTAGTTAACTGACGTGAAAGGTGGACACTCACAGGGTCTAGTTAACTGACATGAAAGGTGGACACTCACAGGCTCTAGTTCACTGACATGAAAGGTGGACACTCACAGGCTCTAGTTAACTGACATGAAAGGTGGACACTCACAGGCTCTAGTTCACTGACGTGAAAGGTGGACACTCACAGGCTCTAGTTCACTGACGTGAAAGGTGGACACTCACAGGGTCTAGTTAACTGACATGAAAGGTGGACACTCACAGGCTCTAGTTAACTGACATGAAAGGTGGACACTCACAGGCTCTAGTTCACTGACATGAAAGGTGGACACTCACAGGCTCTAGTTCACTGACATGAAAGGTGGACACTCACAGGCTCTAGTTAACTGACATGAAAGGTGGACACTCACAGGCTCTAGTTCACTGACATGAAAGGTGGACACTCACAGGCTCTAGTTCACTGACGTGAAAGGTGGACACTCACAGGGTCTAGTTAACTGACATGAAAGGTGGACTCTCACAGGGTCTAGTTCACTGACATGAAAGGTGGACTCTCACAGGCTCTAGTTAACTGACATGAAAGGTGGACACTCACAGGCTCTAGTTCACTGACGTGAAAGGTGGACACTCACAGGCTCTAGTTAACTGACGTGAAAGGTGGACACTCACAGGCTCTAGTTCACTGACATGAAAGGTGGACACTCACAGGGTCTAGTTAACTGACATGAAAGGTGGACACTCACAGGGTCTAGTTCACTGACATGAAAGGTGGACACTCACAGGGTCTAGTTAACTGACATGAAAGGTGGACACTCACAGGCTCTAGTTAACTGACATGAAAGGTGGACACTCACAGGCTCTAGTTCACTGACATGAAAGGTGGACACTCACAGGCTCTAGTTAACTGACATGAAAGGTGGACACTCACAGGCTCTAGTTCACTGACATGAAAGGTGGACACTCACAGGCTCTAGTTAACTGACGTGAAAGGTGGACACTCACAGGGTCTAGTTAACTGACATGAAAGGTGGACTCTCACAGGGTCTAGTTCACTGACATGAAAGGTGGACTCTCACAGGCTCTAGTTAACTGACATGAAAGGTGGACACTCACAGGCTCTAGTTAACTGACATGAAAGGTGGACACTCACAGGGTCTAAGTTAACTGACATGAAAGGTGGACACTCACAGGCTCTAGTTAACTGACGTGAAAGGTGGACACTCACAGGGTCTAGTTAACTGACATGAAAGGTGGACACTCACAGGCTCTAGTTAACTGACATGAAAGGTGGACACTCACAGGCTCTAGTTAACTGACATGAAAGGTGGACACTCACAGGCTCTAGTTCACTGACATGAAAGGTGGACACTCACAGGCTCTAGTTCACTGACATGAAAGGTGGTGTAAGAGGAACTCTAACACTCGCAGAACTTGAGGCGACGCTGGGGTGATGAACGCTTTATTTTCCCCAAGCTAGCACACCAAATATAAAAGAAAGGACACTAACACCCTTGCCTTACGGAGATTCTCTATCGGCTAAACCCCAACGTGAATTCCGAATTCAGATCTACCATCTTTCAACTGCTCAGTCTCCCGTCCTCCCTGACGTCACACAACTGATGACGTCACGTCCGCGCAACTCCAAAAGAATTTATCAAGTCTGATAAAGCTGCGGAGACCATCAGCTGAGCTATGAATAGCCCAGTGCTGGCTCCCTTTACACTCTTCCCCCCTTAGAGAACGCCCTGTTTGCTCAGTGTTATCACACTAAGTAGCGTATCAGTCGAAACAAAGTATATACAACCTCATGCAGAAGAGACAAGGTTTCAAGTAAGGCCCCTTCAAAAACTATTCTGTCCCTGAATAGTACACATTTTTAGAACACTAGTGACGAGGCCAGGTCAAACACAATACAACAACACAGCATGGACAATAAGGATTTCTTAACTTTTGAAACATGATAGTGTAACACAGACCAGGGTCAGCAAACGTTCAGTCGCTAACCTGGGGATCTCGCAGCCCTCCCTACTTGTCAGGCGATGCATATGTGAAATCTGGTTACACAAAGTGATACACAAAAGTATTTACTCCCAGAATCCCAAAAAGAACAATACATCGTAGAGGTGGGAAAATACCTCCCAAACTCCTAACAAAAAATACATGAAGACAGACTACATGTCAGAAGGGCTTAAGCCACAGGTCCAGTCCAAACAGGTGACAACAGCACCCCCAGGAACGTCCTCCCAACTGCTCCTGACCATGCCTCCAAAACCAGGAGACATAAAGAAACCAGCGAAATACATCACCCAGGTATGCCCAGACTATTTCTCCAAAACCAGGAGACACCAGTCTGCCCCAGCAATACCCAACACTGTCACGAAACCCTGTAAACAGCACCGCCTAACACAGGGCAAGAAAAGAATAGACTGACCCAGCCCCAAAATCTGTAGAGCACAGACCTCCTTGCTGACAATACCAAACCAAAAAGAGCCAGTGACAAGCGCCGCAAATTGAAAAATCCAGTACAAAGCAGGTCAA
>JAWQFJ010035596.1:0-18265 GCA_034096865.1 Theodoxus fluviatilis
CCTATTCGCATGCTACTTCTGAGCGCTGCGTTGACAACATTGCATGTGTGCGTGCGTGTGGTGTGTGAAAGGAGTAAAGTTTGGTGTGAATTATAATGTACAAGGTATGTATAGGTTTTCTGGATGTTTGTTGAAACCATGCATGTTAATTTTATTACTCTTTTGGTTTTAGACGGTAAATTTCTGACTATGTACATAACGTACGTAGCTGGGCTCTCTCTCTCTCTCTCTCTCTCTCTCTCTCTCTCTCTCTCTCTCTCTCTCTCTCTCTCATTCCACCCTTATCTGTTTACTATTGTCTTCCTGTCTGGACCTGACCCTAACTTATGTCTCTCAGCATCGTTGTTTTCTCTCACGCTGTCGTGGCGCCACTCTTCCGCTGGGCCAAGTACGGTTATTGTTTTTTTCCTGACACTGTTGACCCCATCTGCCCACTGTAATGGACGGAGGGAGAAAGAATACCAGAACCCAATAATAGAGACGATCATACAGACGACAGTCTAGGGATGGAGAGGGATAGGGGAGAGTTGTGATGCATGCGATGGGAGAGAGACGACGACGATCCCGTCTTAGGAACACCATATGTGTGATGTGACATAAAAAGGCGAGTCAGTTTTGACGACGTTAAGCCCAGCTCCCCATGGAGAACAGCGAAGTCTAATTTCTTGTGTTTTGGGCTGCACTGCAAGTTCAGAAAAATGAAGCGGCAAAGGTCAAGGAGCGGGGGTGGTTTCTACTCTGCGATTGCGTGCTCCAATGCCAGATACAAATACGACTGCCGTGGGATTTCGTTTTTCCACTTCCCCCATGAAGAGGAAAGATGCCAAAAATGGGTCCAGAATACAAGACGTCAAGACTTAATAGGGAAAAGTGACATTCAACTGCGTTCTGGTGGCTATATTTTGCTGTGCAGTAACCATTTTGAATCACATCAATTCCTGCGTCCGGCTGAGAAGGACAGACTATAGTTTGGAATGCCATTTCTACCATTTTTGAGGTACCAAATCCCCCGCCCAGAGTTTCACAAAAGCGATCGTATCCACATAAAAAACGAAATTCCGTTCATGACTTGAGCTTTGGGGAAAAAGAACAAAATGCAGAACCACATTCTCCTGACAGTGACTTAAATCAGTCCTGTGCTGATCTTCCACCCGATGCTCCCACCACCAGTTCATCCCAGAAGGAAAAGAAATTGGACAAGTTGGACAAGAAGCTACGTGTGTGGAACATGCACGGAGAAGATGACTGGACTGTACACAGGGAGCAACAACGAGCTATTCATTCTGCGGAAAGAATTTAATGATGCCGAAGAAGGTGGGCTCACTGTACCAGGTGCAGATCTTGTACAAGCAGTTGAAAAGTTGGAGGCGATTCACAAGAAAAACATCGAGAGAGTACTGCATTCCGACGGAGTGAAAACCCGCCTCGTCTCCCTACTTGAAAAGGAACTCGATTCACCATCGCTCGAGTGCCCACAGAGAATGTGCAACCTCGAAGACTTCCATAATCAGCACTTTCCTCACAGTACGAATTAACTCTACACTGAAAGACTGCACTGCATCGTTTTCACAGAAGTGCTTGAAAAGAAACAGAAAAATCATCAAACTTTGCCACCTGTAACTTTCCCTGCACTCTGGCCCCAAGGCAGAAAACTTGTGCGATGAAAACATGACTGGAAAGATTTAAACTGTAAATATGCGATCCAGAGAAAGACTGGACTGTTGCTTTTTCAATAGCAAACTCATGTTCCTCTCATCAAAGACCTATATATATAGGAATCTTTGCTCACACGGAGCCACGCTTCAACATTGACTGAAAATATTCGACAATTCGTTCGATCTCTGCTGACTCGTGTGAGCCTCGTCATGCACCTCGCTGCAATCTCTGCTGGACAATTAAAGTAAGTTAAGATTTTTTCTTTATTGTGTGCACGATGTGTGGTTGACGGTAAGAAATCCTGCATTAAGTTCGAATTGAAAAAAACAATCGTTTAGACCTCTTACCCTTTGTAAACAGTATTCGAAACCGACCGAAGTCTCTATGTCACAACACTGGTAATCGCGGAACAGCATGTTCTCGCAAAGGGACGTAACTCTAAATTCTGACCTCGCTTCGCGTAATGGAAAATCGCTCGAGTGCGCGGTCTTAGTGTATATAGGGTCTTTGGTGTAAGTGGCAAAGAGCGCTTAATTGCCAACATGCATCGCTCACGCGGTATGTGGAAGTTGTCTTCCTTGACTCGAGCGTCATCGTTTCCGCTTGGGGCGCCACGGTCAGCTCCGTCATCATGTTTTACATAGGCCGAGTGCCGGATGCAATATTGCCTTTTCCATAGTACTTAGGCACAGTCTCGCCTAAGCCACGCCCCCCGGGTCCTTGCGCATGCCTGAAATGCGTCACTGCGCATGCTCGATGTTTTCCAACACTGAGAGACGTCACTTCCGTCTGCGAACTTTGAAAGATCTTTGCATCATGGCGAAGTTGAGACTTTGCTCGTTCTGTCCAAATCTTGCAAAGCTGAAAGAACCTAGTAAAGTTGATGAGAAATCACTACCTGCTCTTGAGGTAAGAATTAATGTCAAGTGAACCTACAATTGTGTTTATTTTTTGAGTCTCTCACGCACCAGTGTGACTGGCAAAGTATTCAGTCTTTCACTGTGTTTTGATCAGAAACTGAGATCGGTAATGTATGATCCGAAACTGTTGTATGAATATAGCTTGCATACATTAATGCAAGTATGAATGTCACTTTAATCAGCGTAAATAGCATACATGTACTTTTAAACTAGATTTTAGTGTTGCGCTGTATAACTTATACTATAAGAGTTCCATTATTACTTGTTAATATTGCAAAATATTAGGTGTCTCTAAATGTGGCTGGTACCACATTATTGATAATTAGAGGGTTTGTTTACACCATGATATGTGCATTTACATTATTCATTGACTTGCTTATTTGATTCAGGGGTTGCTTACTGCTAATTTGATTGACCGTTTGTGGATTTTATATGTAAAGTGTCTTTCTAGATTACATGTGGATTCTCAGAACTGGCACAATAAACTATTTTGTGTGTGTACAACACGACCAATTTCTGTGTACTTTTGAATGATTATAATATACAAAGCTCTTGTCTTATCAGCAAAAGCTCATACTTACTCACACTTCACACATTAGTTAACACATGCACCATCAATCATTGTCAGCATTGAACATGTTTCCATATAATACACCTACTGAATGCCACGATTACAGTCATGAAGTGTATTGCAAGAGTACATCAATCAAACCCTAATTATGACATGAATAAAAAAGTGGGTAGCCCCTAAAAAGCAATGTGAAATGATATTCAAATCCATTTTATTATCTTGAAATTATAAACCATTCTGAATTGTGACTCAACCCTTTCAACTGGTAACAAAAACACCCATACACAGAATAATATTTAAGTTATAAGGTTTTCTAGAAAGATGAATGACAATCACACACCTTAGCGATGCATTTCTAGACTAGAATTAAAATTAATAAATAAATTACTTAAGAAATAATTGTTTACTTTATATATAATGAACACTCCCAACAAGCCTAATTCCAACAGATTAGCAATACACTAAACAAGTCTATTATGCTTGTTAACCCACATTAAAAGATCTTAAACTAATAGCTAAAGCAAGAATCAAAATTTAAAACAGACACACCACTTCCAAATACCACTGCAGTGCACCTTTAAACTGCACACAGCATAACAAAAGTAGCCTGCATCTTAGGGCTGGAGACGTTAAACTGAAAAACCAACCAGCCTGCATCTGTTCAGAGTACAGCAGGGGGGGTTTTCCCTTCTGGGTCCGTGAGCTATTATTAGATTCGCTATGACGCATTTCAGGCATGCGCAAGGACCCGGGGGGCGTGGCTTAGGCGAGACTGTGCCTAAGTACTATGGGAAAGGCAATATCGCGTGCCGGATGAACCATCTTATTGTATAGGGTCTTTGATCAGAATTCAAAATCGCTCCAGACGTTAGGACGCGGGTTTCAGCTTGCCGAGAATTTCTTCGAAGATCTGAGGGTAAGGTCGATTCTTTCACCCATTTCTCCAGTACTTGAATGAGGGATGTTGTGGTATACAATGCTTGACATATTTTCCATATTATTTGATTGGATTTTGTTTAAAATAATGTAAAATTTCCGCTTTCCCTATCCCACCCCCGGGTTTTAGATTTTTCTTTTTATCTCGCGTTTTTCCACGTATTATTTTGTTAAGGTTTTGTGAGTACATTAACTAAAAAGACGCATGTAGTAGTAGTAACATAATTTCTTAATTGGCAGGTTTCTTGAACGAATTTAGGACGCTAATATAGTAATAATGTTATCTGAGATGAGAGAATAATTCTCGAGAAATAATGAAAAATGAATTGAAATAGTAAACATGAGTCAAAATGATAATGTGTTAAAAAATGTTTTTCAAAAATCCTTAATCAAAGTATGAACACGAAAAATTAATGTCGGCGTTGCTTTAGTTTATAACAGGCAAGATAATCAAATCGCAGCGTCTTAATTCATGATCACTCTTTGTTTAGTGGATGCCTATATAAAACCGTCACTCATTGAGAGAAAATGCCACTTAATTTATTTGGAGGATCAATTTCATACATGTTTTAAACTTTTATCATGAAAAAGACATCCAGCTTCATGTAGTCTGTAGGTACTGGCAGCGGACCAATAAAGTGCGGGAATGCGGTAGGCTTATAATGTTACACAATCAAATTCCTTGGTTTTTCATCGCCTTGCATTACATCTTAATTGTAAAGAACGAAAATAAATCGCATTGATATGTAAATGTTACCTTTAAATCTCTGTGTGTTTTCTTTTCATATTAATTGTTGTGTGTTTTGAGCGTTTGCAAATCATTTAAAGTCACTTTTTACTGCCATGTTGCGCAACGCCAACGGCGCTTATCTTTCGTCGACCAGCGACTTCATGTATTGAAAGTTTCGTGCTTATACAGATAGCTTCGGAAAACTATTCTTCCTTACGTGTCATGCGCATTATTTGTAGATCTAACAGTTTACTCTTTCAGAAATCTAAGTATTGTAACGAGAGAAAAACACCTAGTAAAAGATGTATAGAATGTGTTTGAAGTTAGGCGCCAAAGCGCATTTGGCGTCTAAATCGGGATTGGAACATTTTTGGGCATGGACAACTGTCGTTCTCAATCTTAATAACTATTAATTGTGGACGAAATAAGGTAGGTAAATGTAGCTTTAATGGAGACAAAGAAAATACACAATTGGACTCTAGTTCGTGGATCCTTATAACGTTATGTGTTTGGCGCCAAAAGCGTGTTGGATTTTACTTTTCCCGAGTGAAGGTCTGTCAGTTTTATTCCATCTACTAAAGCTTGTTTGGTGTTTAAATCATGATTGGAACATTTTTGAAAATGGACAACTGCCGTTATCTATCTAAATAACTATTAATTGTGGATGAAATAAAGGTTGGTAAATGCAGCTTTAATAGAGACAAAGAAAATATCATTCGTGGCGTCCTTATGTGTTTGGCGCCAATTTTGTTTCTTATTCATGGCGTAGTTAGACGTTTGGCGCCAAAAGCGTGTTGGATTTTACTTTTCCCGAGTGAATTTCTGTCACTTTTATTTCATTTACTACTTTGATTTTTGTTTTTAAATTTAAAAAATTGGCACTCTTGTAAGGATTGATTAAAAAATATATAATAGATTAAAAATACCCACCAACAAAACATTCTTCTAATCGCAAGTGTAGGTAGATTCCTAATCGGCTGATGTAAACTTTTTAAGCCATTAAAAGTCCACAATTTTGTGCATTTTGACAGAATTTTACCCTACACTGCACGACCAATCTCCTCAAGGCCGTAAATCGGAGCGACAATCAAGGGAGATAATGGTTTAAAAAGTTGACATCAGGAATCTATATATATATATACTCTTGCGATTAGGAAAAGTGTTTTTTTTAAATCTATTTAATATATTTTAATCAATTCGTTAACGTAAGTACAAGAGTGCCAAAATAATTAAGGTAATATTGATAGTAAGCTTGCATCCTTAAGTCATTTTGTCTTGCTAGATGTCTGAAAAAGGAAATAAATTCTATTGAAAGTGCGCTGTTTCACAGTTTCCTCATTCATGGCCGTTTTTGCTAACTATCAGTGAAAAGATAGGTCTAAAGTGTTTTCTTCGCTTGGAGTAAACATGTTTCACCACTTTTTCTCGACAGTAAGCTCTGGCAGACTTAAACCGACTGAGACATCCATCTGGCAGATCCATATTCCATCTGTCTGCAGTACGTAATTTCCCCATGACAAAAGGAAAAACAGGTAAGTGTTAACAGTTAAGAGGCAAATTATTTATTGCATGGCAAATTAAATGTTATATCCTGTTATAGTGTTACATTTGGGAGGGTTCAAATTTAATTGATTTAGTCCTGTCCCCTTTGTTTTTGAGTGTCAGATGGGTCGACATGCGTCTAAATGCAGGGTGTCATCAGTCATCCTGCTGAAGTGAATCCAAGAGAACGTAACTCTGCGAGTAATCACTACGGAAAAAATTCCGCAGCCAGGCGCCAAGTAATAATGTAAATATGGAACGGATGAATTACACTTTTATAATATAATTCGGGCAAAGTGTGCAGATGTCAGAAACGTCGTTTTTAATTTAAACATCCCTATCATAAGCGTAACTCCTTTGCTGGGTTCAAGTTGCGGAAGTAGGTCAACGTCGTAGGGACACACGGTCTGCACTTTTTAGATGTGTAACTTTACACAGAAATAACGAACTTTCTTTCTTCTTTCAATTGAATGTACGATTATTATTAATACATGGGGCGCGTTTGTTTGGCCACAAATATCGCGATTCTCCCTGAATGGCTAATTGAGGGCGAGTGAGACGCTCCTACAGCTAGAAAAATGACCAATCATCTCGCAGGGCGGAAGAACATGGCTGCGTCCTGGCGCCAGAGTCGATGAAGAATTTGCCGATAGACGAAATAACTGACAATTCAGATATTACATCAGTTTTTAACTTCATAGAACACACCAATTGAGGGAGCTCCGGACCTCCCTCGACTTCACGGCGAGTGCGTCCTTATGAGCGAGGAACGTAGGCAACGCTTAGCCCTCGCAATTCTCTCGAGATTTTGGGCCAAACAAACGCGCCCATGATGACGCCTTGGAATTAGTGCTTCCGATGAGTCGCGCTGGTAGTTGTAGAAGTCTGGAACGCTATTTCTCAACAAACCTATATGTGGCTGCTCTGCCTTGATTCCTGGTGTATGCCTTTTTGTTGATTAGTGCATAAATTCACCAAAACGTTAAATCTTATCTAGGCTTGAAATCTTTTTAATTAAAAAAGTTACTTATATACAGTAAGTATTCTCTTAATGTTAATAAGAAAATATGATAATTTTTGCAACACACAGAAGTGAGCTTCAAAAGTTCTTTTTAAAATAATGGAGAAAAACAAAAAGTGTTTTAAAAAGAACTGCTATAAAACTGCAGAAAATGGCCATTTTGAGAGTCAGTATAGCAGTTCTATGCACTGTTTTCTTCCTAATAGTGTGCCTATGTATACTGATGCATGCATGTCTTTTACACAGGCAAGAGTGAATATATTTAGCTTTGTAATTGATATGCATGAATAAAAACCAGTTGTTTTGTTGTTGTTGACAGCAAATGATATCCTCTTCATCTGGACCAGGGCTTTTGCATTGGGAGCTCAGGTTTACTCCCAGATGACCATCCATTTACAACAAAGGTTAGTTTTTGCCTTTTTGTTGATTAGTGCATAAATTCACCAAAACGTTAAATCTTATCTAGGCTTGAAATCTTTTTAATTAAAAAAGTTACTTATATACAGTAAGTATTCTCTTAATGTTAATAAGAAAATATGATAATTTTTGCAACACACAGAAGTGAGCTTCAAAAGTTCTTTTTAAAATAATGGAGAAAAACAAAAAGTGTTTTAAAAAGAACTGCTATAAAACTGCAGAAAATGGCCATTTTGAGAGTCAGTATAGCAGTTCTATGCACTGTTTTCTTCCTAATAGTGTGCCTATGTATACTGATGCATGCATGTCTTTTACACAGGCAAGAGTGAATATATTTAGCTTTGTAATTGATATGCATGAATAAAAACCAGTTGTTTTGTTGTTGTTGACAGCAAATGATATCCTCTTCATCTGGACCAGGGCTTTTGCATTGGGAGCTCAGGTTTACTCCCAGATGACCATCCATTTACAACAAAGGTTAGTTTTTGCCTTTTTGTTGATTAGTGCATAAATTCACCAAAACGTTAAATCTTATCTAGGCTTGAAATCTTTTTAATTAAAAAAGTTACTTATATACAGTAAGTATTCTCTTAATGTTAATAAGAAAATATGATAATTTTTGCAACACACAGAAGTGAGCTTCAAAAGTTCTTTTTAAAATAATGGAGAAAAACAAAAAGTGTTTTAAAAAGAACTGCTATAAAACTGCAGAAAATGGCCATTTTGAGAGTCAGTATAGCAGTTCTATGCACTGTTTTCTTCCTAATAGTGTGCCTATGTATACTGATGCATGCATGTCTTTTACACAGGCAAGAGTGAATATATTTAGCTTTGTAATTGATATGCATGAATAAAAACCAGTTGTTTTGTTGTTGTTGACAGCAAATGATATCCTCTTCATCTGGACCAGGGCTTTTGCATTGGGAGCTCAGGTTTACTCCCAGATGACCATCCATTTACAACAAAGGTTAGTTTTTGCCTTTTTGTTGATTAGTGCATAAATTCACCAAAACGTTAAATCTTATCTAGGCTTGAAATCTTTTTAATTAAAAAAGTTACTTATATACAGTAAGTATTCTCTTAATGTTAATAAGAAAATATGATAATTTTTGCAACACACAGAAGTGAGCTTCAAAAGTTCTTTTTAAAATAATGGAGAAAAACAAAAAGTGTTTTAAAAAGAACTGCTATTAAACTGCAGAAAATGGCCATTTTGAGAGTCAGTATAGCAGTTCTATGCACTGTTTTCTTCCTAATAGTGTGCCTATGTATACTGATGCATGCATGTCTTTTACACAGGCAAGAGTGAATATATTTAGCTTTGTAATTGATATGCATGAATAAAAACCAGTTGTTTTGTTGTTGTTGACAGCAAATGATATCCTCTTCATCTGGACCAGGGCTTTTGCATTGGGAGCTCAGGTTTACTCCCAGATGACCATCCATTTACAACAAAGGTTAGTTTTTGCCTTTTTGTTGATTAGTGCATAAATTCACCAAAACGTTAAATCTTATCTAGGCTTGAAATCTTTTTAATTAAAAAAGTTACTTATATACAGTAAGTATTCTCTTAATGTTAATAAGAAAATATGATAATTTTTGCAACACACAGAAGTGAGCTTCAAAAGTTCTTTTTAAAATAATGGAGAAAAACAAAAAGTGTTTTAAAAAGAACTGCTATTAAACTGCAGAAAATGGCCATTTTGAGAGTCAGTATAGCAGTTCTATGCACTGTTTTCTTCCTAATAGTGTGCCTATGTATACTGATGCATGCATGTCTTTTACACAGGCAAGAGTGAATATATTTAGCTTTGTAATTGATATGCATGAATAAAAACCAGTTGTTTTGTTGTTGTTGACAGCAAATGATATCCTCTTCATCTGGACCAGGGCTTTTGCATTGGGAGCTCAGGTTTACTCCCAGATGACCATCCATTTACAACAAAGGTTAGTTTTTGCCTTTTTGTTGATTAGTGCATAAATTCACCAAAACGTTAAATCTTATCTAGGCTTGAAATCTTTTTAATTAAAAAAGTTACTTATATACAGTAAGTATTCTCTTAATGTTAATAAGAAAATATGATAATTTTTGCAACACACAGAAGTGAGCTTCAAAAGTTCTTTTTAAAATAATGGAGAAAAACAAAAAGTGTTTTAAAAAGAACTGCTATTAAACTGCAGAAAATGGCCATTTTGAGAGTCAGTATAGCAGTTCTATGCACTGTTTTCTTCCTAATAGTGTGCCTATGTATACTGATGCATGCATGTCTTTTACACAGGCAAGAGTGAATACATTTAGCTTTGTAATTGATATGCATGAATAAAAACCAGTTGTTTTGTTGTTGTTGACAGCAAATGATATCCTCTTCATCTGGACCAGGGCTTTTGCATTGGGAGCTCAGGTTTACTCCCAGATGACCATCCATTTACAACAAAGGTTAGTTTTTGCCTTTTTGTTGATTAGTGCATAAATTCACCAAAACGTTAAATCTTATCTAGGCTTGAAATCTTTTTAATTAAAAAAGTTACTTATATACAGTAAGTATTCTCTTAATGTTAATAAGAAAATATGATAATTTTTGCAACACACAGAAGTGAGCTTCAAAAGTTCTTTTTAAAATAATGGAGAAAAACAAAAAGTGTTTTAAAAAGAACTGCTATTAAACTGCAGAAAATGGCCATTTTGAGAGTCAGTATAGCAGTTCTATGCACTGTTTTCTTCCTAATAGTGTGCCTATGTATACTGATGCATGCATGTCTTTTACACAGGCAAGAGTGAATATATTTAGCTTTGTAATTGATATGCATGAATAAAAACCAGTTGTTTTGTTGTTGTTGACAGCAAATGATATCCTCTTCATCTGGACCAGGGCTTTTGCATTGGGAGCTCAGGTTTACTCCCAGATGACCATCCATTTACAACAAAGGTTAGTTTTTGCCTTTTTGTTGATTAGTGCATAAATTCACCAAAACGTTAAATCTTATCTAGGCTTGAAATCTTTTTAATTAAAAAAGTTACTTATATACAGTAAGTATTCTCTTAATGTTAATAAGAAAATATGATAATTTTTGCAACACACAGAAGTGAGCTTCAAAAGTTCTTTTTAAAATAATGGAGAAAAACAAAAAGTGTTTTAAAAAGAACTGCTATAAACCTGCAGAAAATGGCCATTTTGAGAGTCAGTATAGCAGTTCTATGCACTGTTTTCTTCCTAATAGTGTGCCTATGTATACTGATGCATGCATGTCTTTTACACAGGCAAGAGTGAATATATTTAGCTTTGTAATTGATATGCATGAATAAAAACCAGTTGTTTTGTTGTTGTTGACAGCAAATGATATCCTCTTCATCTGGACCAGGGCTTTTGCATTGGGAGCTCAGGTTTACTCCCAGATGACCATCCATTTACAATAAAGGTTAGTTTTTAAAATGCCCCCTCCTCCCCTTTTCCCCCTCAATATTTCGTGTTGAGTAGGGGCGAGAAACAAAAGCATTATTTTATGTTGCCACAAAGGAATACCATTGACGAATTTTAACTTTTTAATTATTAATTTTAGAGAGGATCTTAATGAAATTAATTATTTATCAAAGAAAAGCCATTGGGAGAAAGCACTGCTGACTGAGAAATGGTGTTAATTAATTTGCTTCACTCTTTCCAGGTACAAGAAAACCAACTGCTGGACAAACAGTATTCAGCGGCACCAGAGGTTTTCGTTTGGCCAACGAAAGCAAGTACTGGCAAGTGTCAAGATTCTTCTCCGTTTCACATATATTCCGTGTAGTTGGCGACCTGTCAGTTGCTGCTTGTGTGTTGGACTCCAGGGTGGGGTGAATCCATAGATTTGAATAATCCAACTCTTCTAATGCCCCTCGGGTTTTAATTCGTAATTGCTTAAACTGTTGTTATCATCAATACTGTCAGACTAATAGTAATAGCAGTCATGGTAAGTGGCTGGAACTTTTGTATTTCACTATTTGGCCCAGCGGAAAATATCTCATATGGGGACGTAACTCAAAAATTGTCTCCCTTGGAATTTGCCACACGATGACTTTTCGCGTTTGAATGAATGACATGCAGATATTTGAGATATATTGCTGGACTTTGAAAAGCGTGAGTGTGTGTGTTTCTGTTTACTTGTTTGGGGGGTGGACCATCATGCTTCTATAGTTGTTTTACTTTTAATTTCAGAAATGTCGGGAAAATGGTGACTCCAGAAGAAGACTGCAGCATCTTCATACTGAAAGCGGACCAGCTATTGACCAGTGGGTTTACTCCTGCCTGCCAGTGATCTGCCATCAAAAAGTCAACCAGTCACCAGTAGAAAGCTAAGAATCTGCTCTCTAAAGCAACTGTCTGTGTTACACGTTTTTTAGTGGCTGCTGGTTTGTGATCAGTTTCAATCTGGTCGCAAACAAATTGCAACGTGTTCGCTCTTTTGAACATACTTATTAAGGTTCCAAATGATGTAAATATGGTAAAGTCTGAGGAACTGGTTGGTACATTCATCATGTCAGGTGAAATGCTCCTGACCCAAAACTGCATTTTCTCCCGGGTCAAAACAATAAAGCACAAGCCTTGCAGACCTGCTGGAAGACAGTGCAGTTTCTAAAGTAATCTGCTTTGATTACTTCTTCTTTCCGAAGCAGGGACCAGAAGTTAAGAAATTGATGCATCCTTCTAAAAGTATCCAGTTAAGAAATGTTACGAAGCCTTTGTTCCAAAATGTATTTGCCTGTTTTTAAACAAGCTAACATGCCAAAGTAATTCCGAGAAAAAGCTTCTGCCTCGCTTGTCAGAAATAGAACCTAGATTTTTGCATGAACATTGATTTAAAAGTAAATAGATTGGTAGGCAGATATATTCCAGGGTACACGTCTTTCAAATTTTCTATTTATCAGATTACTATCATACGTCTATTTGCATGAACCTTGACATGGCTGCTGAAAAGTACTAATCTCCTACACGTCTGGGTTTGATAGTCTTTCCACCTGTTTCTGTCTGGTCATGTCTGCATATCTCCTTGTGTATATGACCTGTATTTCTCTTTTTGCATGTATTTAATTTGTTCCCCCGCCTACTTCTCAATTCAAAATTTGATATTGGCACCATCACTTGAAAGCATCAGCGTTATTTTGTTATATTCGTTTGTGACAAAGCATCGCAAGCAGGTAGGAACAATGCTTTTGCTGTTTTTATTTATCCTTACTTTAATTCAAACCTGTACACTTATTACTGTCATACAAATTCATCTCCATACTACATGATCTACTGCTTAAGCTGAGAAGGGCATTTTCTAACTATGGGTTTAAAGCATTAAATAATCGAAGTAAACTTTCTCCACCTGGGAACATTTACGAACTTTTTACCTATTTCCAGAAAAACTGCCGTCAGTAGTACTCATTTAATGTTTGGTGCCCATTTCAAGTGTTGAGATGTGTCTCGAGTGCAAAAAGTAGCTATCTGCTCTGGTTGAGGGTTAGTGTTTGACTCTCAGGGCCCCATTCACTCCTGCTGAAACCATTGGGGTTTCATGTCCAGGATTCTGACCTTGTCTTCGTGGGATTAGTGGACAAAGTTCTTTTGGAATGACTGCAGTGTGCCGTCAAATTCTTTGTCTTTTTAAGATAGCTTGCACTGCTATGTCACTTCTGTAGATGACATCCATTCTTTCCAAGAGGCTATAGAAGAGCCAAAAGGCATCTCCATTTAATCGGTGGCCTCATCAATGAGTTTACTAGGGATAACTCGGCAGCGTTCTCACAAGACTTTACTATAATAGATTACCAGCTCCTGTCAGACCCATGTCCAGTAGTCTCCTTCTTGCATTGTGAGCGCCTCAACCTCTAGTCGCCCATTGAAACCCTGTCATTTGACAGGCAAATTTAGGCGATCAATCTTTGGTGTTTATGTGTGAAGTACAGTGCCATGACGGGAGAAAGGTGGATTCTTTTTTCCTATTTTCCAATCGGCGGCTACCGTGTGTCATTACTATGTGTTGTAACCCTACGAGTGCGTGAATGAGTATGAATGTTTAAGGTGAACATCTATGATGTACCTTTCCATCTGTGACAGGGTGTTGGTTCAACATCTAACACGTGCCCCAAAAATCGTCCAAAAGGAGCTTCCTCAACCTTTTATCATGTCTACTTATAGACCTTCCTCAAGCTTTGTCTTGTTCCAAGGTTGCTATGCAAGCCTACAAGAGGTAACTTAGGTGTTCTTTCACTCTTTTGCAAGTTTCTCGTCTTTCTGTACAAAGTAGATTGTCCAGCAGTCCTCACTGTAACCTGCAGGTAACACCTATTAAATTAGCGAAAGGGAAAATAAATTAGAAAATGTGGACACCGTGCCATTTATGCATGTTTGGTGTTTTAAAACACAACCCTGAAAGACAAAAACTGTTCCAAGCCACGTAGGTTGGGTCGTTTAAGAGCAACAATAATCAAAGCTAATATACATCTTTACAGATAAATAAACGATTTTCTTAAATTGTCTAACATGATGGCTAAATGCAATAACAATAAACTTTCATTCAGGAGAACAAAACAATAAACAACCGGGGTAAATGGGATTGTGGTTGAAAGTCTAGAAACGACTTTTATCATAGGCCTGTCATCAGGTGAAGAGAGTACAGATGTGTCGACTGGGATAACAAAATACTCCGAGCATGGCAGTTGACACTGCAGTGAGTAGTGTGGCACGAAGGGCCAGCTCATGGCTTCCGTCTTGGGTGCTAGATCACTAATTAGTCAGCACCTAACAACAGTAAGTGTCCCTTTGAGATGACCATGGGTTCCAGCTCATACATTGAGCTATCGGGCCTGCAATGTATAGGAATGTCCATGTTGAGAAGTTGCACATATGGAGTGAGAGCTATGCTCGCTTTTTCCCCTTTCCACGTTGTCGGCAAATCATTGTTAAATGTAAACTCTTTAAACATAGTGATGAGTACAAGAATGTCGAACGACATTGCATCTCAATCGACATCAGAAGAAATAGTTCATGGAATGGTGCGGTAAACTTTCCCCATGGAATAAGTTTCCTCATTATCATCTCTGTGGCTAAGCGGTCAGAGCGTTTGACCTGCTGTCACTCGCAGCTGATGGTGCAGTGTTCAAAGCTGCACAAATCCCTGAGTTGAATCATCGGGCAAGGTGCTTTATCCACAGTCACGTGCGTCTCCTACCGAGCAGTCAAACCGGTCGCTGAGCCCTGAGGAGCGGCGACCAGGGGTGAAAATCGCCCCCCCCCCCCCCCCCCCCCCAAATTTCCTTTAACAACTTTTTCTGTCCTATTCGCCGCACTGTGCGCCAAAGCGCATTCAGTTGCCTCCCATTCGCCGCACTCTGCGCCAAAGCTACTTCGCTTCGTTTCTTTGTATAATCCGCACTTTCTTGTGTTCCCTATCGGACCCAATGTGGTTTTGGAGCAGTAGAGAGCTCTCCCACAACGTTAGATGAACGTCTAACGCAGAGCGTGAGGTTTAATGCGACTTTTGTTGACCGATTGTGATTGTTTTGATCGAAATGTCTGAGAACATCCCGGAAGTTCTGCATCGCTCTGCTCCAAAGCTTTTTTGCTTCGTTTCTTTGTATAATCCACACTTTATAGCGTTCCCTATTAGACCCAATGTGGTTTTACAGCAGTGGACAGGTCTCCAACAACGTTAGATGAACGTGTAACGTGGACTGATTGTGATTGATTTGATCGACATGTCTGAAGAACCACCCGGAAGTTCTGCGTCGCAGTGGCGTAGTTGTTAAACGGCCAACTTGCCCGCTTGATTATTGATTCATGCATGACAGAGGACAGCGATAGTGGAGATGAATAAATCTACTATCGATGCTGGTGAAGAATTCATAAACCCCTCAGTTAGTCAGTACGTGTATTTGTGCAGCGAGATTCCAGTTCAGAGTCTGATGTGCAAGTGACTGTCATTGTGATGGACGGTTCGTCTCTTCTGTATGTCAGTGCTAGAAAACTGTTAAAGATATTTATTTAAAATTTTGACTGGACATTTTCCAATGGATGATTATTGTGTGGTGAAATTCTGGAAAGGATCAGTGGGATCATTGCCAAGATATTGCTCGGTAAGCTCAAATTCAGCATGCTCCTATTTCTTGGTTTTTGAAACAAGTGTGTAATTTCAAGCATGCTTTCTCAGTCTTGCTAAAGGCAACTAACTTTTTTTGGTTTTAGTCTTGTAGGGCATTCAGTTGCCTTCGAATCAAAATGATATGCCACATGATGCATGTAGTATCTTCTTCTAGAGGCACAATACACTCTCAAAAGAGCACTACCGGGTGTGTGTTTCTCTGTAGAAAATAATTGTGTTGTGTTCTGTATAAACGCAGAATTTCTAGAGCGTCTGTCCCCTGCAATCGCAGGAAAATGGACCAAGTTTGAAAAATCGTAGTATAATAAATACGGTAACTACAAAGCTAAACTTGGTATGGCTAGAAAGGTTTTTCTTGGCCTAAACTAGCCAAATGCTGCACTTTATCAAGCTTAGAAAACACTACACTTGCCATGACAGTAAGTAGAGCCACTATTTTGAACAAAATAGGTCTTTCACCCAGCTCTCTTTCTCAGAGTGCCCACTGCTTGTTTCTTGGTCTAGAGCTCTATTTTAAAAAAGTGAACTTAAAAAAATGGCACAAAAACACACTGGAGATATTTTGCGATGATTGTGTTTATTAGTCCTGAGTTACAATCAATATGAGCCTACAATGAACTACAGCTGATATCGAGTTTCAGCCACAGTGCTAAGAGGTTAGGAGGAAGTTCATACTGACATGTCTTGAAGAATGATTATAATACCAATCATTGTATATTTACCTGAACAAGTAGATGTATCTTGTGTTGTTGCCCCCCAGGGAATCGGCAACACCCACTTGGCCTTTGGGGACATTGGCCCACAGCAATACCCAGTGGATCTTGTCCCTGTTTATTGGTATGAGGATCCACTCATAGGCAGAGAGATTCTCCTGAGTGAAAGAATGAAAAGTAAAATAACCAGACAGCACTCAGAGAGCGCAGACCTCTGCCAAGGCAGCCACAGCATTGGAGATACGTAAATCGTGTCCATTTGTTACGTCACACAGCAATAAGATCCATCTTCAACTTAAGCTTCCTGTTCCAAAACAGGACAACAGATAACCTCCACAATTAAATGGATTGTTTCTTAAGTAAACAGTTTACCTTCCATCAAATATCATCAAAATAAGTATAAAACTTTTTTATTTATTTTGCTTACAGAATAAAAAAATTATGAACTGACTAAAAAAAATACAAATTTGCCAGAGATTATGAATGAATGCATGAAATTACTGCACAGATGTCTAAAAGGACAAATCTTCTATTTGGGTGAAGCATGATGGGTGTGGGTGTAACTGTAGGGTAATGATGGTATGGCATGATGTGTGTGTGTGTGTGTGTGAGAGAGAGAGAGAGAGAGAAATATATATATATATATATATATATTCATAAAAGATTAGTTTAGGCACTTTGACAGCAGTATAAAATTAGATAAAATATACATACTTCTGGAAACAGATATGTGAACTTTCCCTCCTCCCACATAAGAGGCAAATAGGATTCAAAAAAATAAATGTTGGGGAAATTCCTTTGTAGAATTTTTAGGTATGCATGGAGTATCTAAAGAAGACAAGAAAATCACTTACTCATTTACTATAGAGATTTCCATAGCACTGGAATATTTAATCATGATGTATCCTTGATGAATATCAATAATGTTCATAGTCCATTGATCAAAACAAAATGTTCTTGCCATCCAGGCAGACCCTCCATAATCTTAATAGCATATCCTGTGACACACCATGGATGACTACAAATGTGTGGCAGTTTTTGTGGGTAAAACAATGAAGTATTTCATATGACGGACTCTATTCCCATTCACCTCCTACTGTTCATATGAGTTCACTTAGAGAGTATTTGCTAAGCTCTAAGGAAAAGTCACATCAAAAGTGAGGAGGGTAAAGGAAGTGTGTGCAATACAAGGCATGGGAGGGTAAGCAGGAGGAAGAAAATGTAGGCAAACAAATCATACACAATGTTCATTAATTTCAAAAAGTGAGGGGGGGAAATAAACTGGCAAAAGTCCATTAAAAAATACAAACAGGCAGAGCATAATCTTCTGTAAGGCACTTAAATTGTGTGTAATGTTTGAATCCAGCAGTTTTATTGGTATGGGAATGCACCGCAAGAAAAGCATGCACACAACCGTGAAAGACCCAAGCTATCACAAACCAGAGGTCGGTTGGGTCCATTTAGGGCAATTATAATCAAAGCTAAAAATACATCTTTACAGATAGCAATATAAGACACATTATGGCAAACTGCAATAACGATAAACTTTCATTCAGGAAAACAAAACAACAAACAACCGGGGTAAATAAGATTGTGGTGTAAAGGCCACAAACGACATTTATCACAGGCCTGTCATAAGGC
>JAWQFJ010035597.1:0-12515 GCA_034096865.1 Theodoxus fluviatilis
CAGATATGAACATTCAAACACATGCACACTCACATTGTTTACCTGTTTTTACACACGCGCGCGCGCGAGCACGCACACACATGCACACGTACACATACACAAACACACACCTACACACACACACATGCACACACATACACATGCACACACATACACACACATTCACAAAAACACACCTGCACATACACACACACATGCAAACACACAAACACACCTGCACACTCGCAAGCACACAAGCACACACACACACACACACACACACACACACACACTCGACCACACATACACATACACACGAACGCATGCACACAAGAACAGAAAATGAGAGAGAGAGAGAGAGAGAGAGAGAGAGAGAGAGATGTAATGATGAGATGGCATACAGGAGACTTAATGATGAATTTCTTGACTACCAAACCAAGAGATATAAATACATAATTATATTATGTGCACACCGTGTAAGTACTGCAGGCACACTGTTCGTGCCTGCCGTACTTGACCTATTTTCCGTGTGCCTTGGCCATTCGACCGGGCACAAGCATGGCACTTCAAAGTTATTAACACCCATCCCAGACAGTGAGGGATAATTCTTGCTGTCACAGAGAGATAAGAACTATTTCCCATCGGGTGATTGGTGGTCGTTCGGTTTGGGACTGCGTTATCTACACCAGTTTACAGCTGTCTTCTCTATTTCAACGCAGGCATTCTGCATGGAGACAGAGGCGGTTCTTTAGCGGTCTTATGTGACGCCCCATCCTGGACAGAGAACGATCTTCACAGCGGCATGGCATCGGTCGATAGGCTGAGTCAAGGATGGAGGGTTCAGGGAATAGCAGAGTGTTGCCTCTGCTGTTTTGTCACGCAAACAAAACAATCTTAGCAAAGACAGAAATGGGTTCGCGTTATCAATAATCTACGGACTGCCAGGTGGAGATGGGGCACCTGCACATGACGTCATCGATTCCTGATAGGGCTCCGAAAAAGTCCGCAAAAGATACTGTATATCGAGATAAGGAAGACGACTGGCCCACGCAAGCATTGTATTCGTACCCTACATGCTGTGATATTTTCTGCCATGCAGTGTGGTATAATTCTGCCGAAATGCGTCGCCACGCATATAAGGTTCTCCCTACAGTTACGCATGCCCTGTCAGCTTGACTGCTTGACTGTCTGATTCTCTTCTTCGACAGTGTCACCGGCTTCCTTTGAAGGACACACTTTTCTGTACTCAAAGTTTCTTCTACATTTCTGTCAGGGTGTTTGTCGTCTAAAGGAAGCGCGCATCTGAAATTTTCATGCGACAGGAAATATATTTGTCAATATTACATAGCACCGCTTCAGTTTTGCACCCATTTCATGTCGCTTTGCGAGACAAGCGTATGCAATTTGTTTTATGTATTTGCGTACGGGAATTATTTCTTTAAAGTCAAATAAATTCTAAACATTTGAATTGTGTGTACGTGGATGGACCTCTTGCGCACAAGGAAACTTTGTTCACGCAGCACCTTACAGATTTTGCATGCCGCCCAACCTCGTCTATGACTTCAGCTATGACCTACGGATGACATTAGAAGCAACAATGCATCATACTATTGTTGTCTTCGAAACAGACTTAAACTACATGTGTGCGTGGGCTTCTAACACTCACTGTTGTTGGTGCTAGTGGCGATGGATGGTGGTGGACGACAAGCTGATGTGTTTGCAAAGTCGGCTGGAAATGTGCTTGATTTCTATGCAATTTCGCATGTGGAGTAGCACTGTTGAGCATCCCCTCCCCTTTCCCCCCCCCCCCCCCCCCCCCCCGCCCCCGCCCGCCCCCCCCCCCCCCCCCCCCCCCCCCCGCCCCCCCAAAGGCGTTCAGCCTTTAGTTACTTAGTTACGTCTCAGACATCTGCTGCTTTGGCTTGAGACATTTCCTGCGGCGAAATGTGGCATTAGACTGAACGCAGCTTCAACACCCCGTGACTGCCTCTGTGAAACGGATGCAGGCCCTCACAGATGCACATCCGGGCATTGGCAGGATCCGCGCGTCACTGGCTCTTGGTATGGTCGGAGAAGAGTTCACCAGGGGTCATATGGTAATTATCAGCACAGCTGATACATAACTTCCGGTGCTATATGTTAGGGTATGTTTCGGGTCTGTGTTGAGGAGTGATGATCGTTAGATCGTGGAAAAAGGGTGACATTAAAGCATGCAAAAAGATTAATTAGATTAAAACTAATCGAAAATAGTCATAATAAACCATTGTAACGTATAATGTCTGCACAAAACCCACAGAAGATAAGTAAACAAACCACGTCGTATATACCTAGCAGACGAACACTATCGAACCGTAGCCACTACGCCAGCGCACGATCGAGCTAGTGTGATATAATGTTTCATGTAAAGCTCGAATGAGTAGCAGCAGATAACTGTTTAGTTCTGGCTTGAATTGACAATTTCGTTTCCCTGGTCTGGCGAGGTCAGAAAATTCACGATCATCGAGTCGATGAGTGCATGATCAACTTGCGCGAATTCGGTGTAATGTGACGTGTAAGATGATGACAAGAAAATGGCATTAAAGCTCAAAACAAAGTTTCATGACAACTAAAATCACCGATTATATTAATAACTGACCATTTTTACACTTACAGCTAGTGCTCAAAGCAAACAAAACACTGCTGGAAGTGTCCCGGACACGCTTTAAACTAAGTGCATGAGTGATCGTTTCGCTTTTCTCTCACTTGTTTCATCTGCTCCGACACGGTAAGCTGGCTATGCCAAGAAACCAACATCTAAATCAGAGTTATATAGTTGATACATTTTTCTTTCTAAGATGATGTCCGTGAGGAAGAAAACGCGTTACGTTGACTTTCTCAAGCCCGATGCCCGTCGACGTTACCTCAACAAAATTGAGGTGATCGGCGGGCTCGATCCATACCAGCTGACGCTCCCTGCGGATTAGGTGTGTGTGTGTGTGTGTGTGTGTGTGTGTGTGTGTGTGTGTGTGTGTGTGTGTGTGTGTGTGTGTGTGTGTGTGTGTGTGTTAGAATTGACCCACCGTGTCTCCTTTGCGATTCGTAAGAGGCGAATAACTAGGAATATCGTGACTTGATTTGCGCTGACTCGAAACTATTCTAGTGGTTTTTGTGCTAGGTAGCCTTACATAGCCTTCAAAGGCTGATAAGCCGTAAAACTCCATCCATCCATCCATCCATCCATCCATCCATCCATCCATCCAGCTGACGAAGACCATTGACCGGAGCTGACGAATTCCGCCAACGAGTGCCATGGACATATTTAATTGTTGTACTCGGAACATCGGCGTACACGTTGGAAGAGTTACAGAATTATAGGTCTTTGGAAGCCTATCGATTCTTCGTAGCAAGATTCGTGGGAGATCTCTGCTTCGTCCCGCCGGGTGTTTGTCTCGAAGGTCAGATCTATTCTGTAAATCTTTTTCCATCCTCTTCGTCTAGCTTCGGTCACCCTTTGCACAATCGGACCTTGATTGGTTTTCTCTGATGGTATAAAATAGTAGGAGCGTTTGACTCCTCTTAATTTGTCTTTTTGTTGGTTGTTATAACAAGCTTTCACGCAGCAAGAAGTCGGCATGATTGCACGTCTCCCGTAGCACAGCTTAGCAGACAGCGCTCGCCTCCTACCAACATGGCTGAAAGCACATGGCTTCTACAAATAACTCCGGAAGTGACGACAACGCATCTCCGGCCATTGGCAGAGAGTGCTGAATGCGGAGGTTAAACAAGGGCAATGAACTCGTCATCATTCCCAAATCAACAGCGAGATGTCCGGCCCTGGTCAATGACCTGTCGCCAAGCTGTCACTTCCTGGCTAGGAAAAGCTTAGGCCCGTTCCCTGGTGTTTCTACCCTGATGTGCTTGCCGTGCACAGCTAATGGCATCTACCTAGGTGGATTCAGATGACAGTTGAAAATATTGAAATATGTTGCATTCGCTAATTGATGAATAGAAATCGATATATCGTGGCTGATGTGATTACTGCCGAGCAAACTGCTCACATTCCCAATTCGCTTTGCTGATGAAATACGGTACCTACGTTGAAAGACACATGACACAAAATCGTTATCTTGAAAGCGGGAGGAGTGGTTTTTCTGAGAGCAAAGGAGAGTGGACACCGGCGATCTACGGAATGCGTCGGATGGGAAGAGCAGAGAAAAGGGGAGTGGGGATTGGAAGACGAAAGTTGCTACAACTAATATGACTGAACGCAGGCAAAAGAGGGAGCAGAACACTCAAGCCTCAAAGAGTACAGACACGGAAATCTGAATGACAGCATCGGAGGCAGCGTCTGGGGCGACGGCGGTGGTAGTAGCTGTGTGTGTGTGTGTGTGTGTGTGTTTGTGTGTGTGTGTGTGTGTGTGTGGTGTATGTGTGTGTGTGTGTATGTGTGTGTGTGTGTGTGTGTGTGTGTGTGTGTGTGTGCGTGCATGCGTGTGTGTGTGCGTGCATTTGTGTATAGTCGTGTGTTGTGTGGTGTGTGTGTATGTGTGTGTGATGTGTGGCGATGCGTAGTGTTGTGTGTGTGTGTATGTTGTGTGTGTGTGTGGGTGTGGTGTGTGTGTGTGTGGTGTGTTGCGTGCATGTGTGTGTGGGTGGTGTGTATGTGGTGTGTGTGTCGTGTGTGTGTGGAGTGTGTATGTCGTGTGTGTGTGTGTGTTGTGTGTGTGTGTGTGTGCGTAGCATGTGTGTATGTGGGTGTGGGTGTGTGCGTGCATGTGTTGTGTGTGTGCGTGCAGCTGTGTGTAGTGTATGTGTGTATGAGTGTGTGTGTGCTGTGTGTTGTGTGTATGTGTGTATGCGCTGTGTGCGTGCATGTGTGTGTGTGAATGTGTATGAATACATGTGTGTGTGTGGTGTGAGTGTGTATGTCTGTGTATGTATGTGTGTGTGTGTGTGGAGTCGTGTGTGTGTGTGGTGTGTGTGTGTGTGTGTGTGTGTGTGTGTGTGTGTGAGTGTGTGTGTGTGTGTGTGTGGTGTGTGTATGTGTGTGCGTAGTGTGTGTGTGTGTGTGTGTGTGGTGTGTGTGGGTGTGTGTGTTGTGTGTGTGTGTGTGTGTGTTTGTGTGTGTGTGTGTGTGTGTGTGTGTGTGTGTGTGTGTGTCGTGTGTGTGTGTGTGTGTGTGTGTGTGTGTGTGTGTGTGGTGTGTGTGTGTGCGTGTGTATGTGTGTGTGTGTATGTGTGTGTGTGCGTATATGTGTGTATAAGTATGTGTGTGTGTGTGTGCGCTCGCGCAAGCGTGTGTGTGTACGTATACATGTGTGGGGGGATGGGGGGGGGGGGGTGAGGGGGGGATGGGAGTGTGTGCTCGTGTGATCAAGAGCGTGCACGTAAGCCAGTGCTTGCGTGCAGTAGCGCTAAAAGCAGAGTTAAGTAGGCGAGTGAGCAAATGAGTGAATGAATGAGAGTGAGTGAATAAGCGACAGTGAGTGAAAGTGAGAGTGAGTGAATAAGTGAATGAGTGAGTGTGTGAATGAGTGTGTGATTGGGTGTGTTAGTGAGTGAGTGAGTGAGTGAGTGTGAGTAAGAGGGAATAAATAAGTGATTGAGTGAGTGCGTGAGCAAGCGAACAAGTGAATGAGTGAGTGAGTGAGCAAACGAGCGAGTGAGTGTGTGAGTGAGTGAGCAGGTGAGTGTATGAGAGAGAGAGAGAGAGAGAGAGAGAGAGAGAGAGAGAGAGAGATGAGAGAGAGATGAGAGAGATATGAAAGAGAGAGATGAGAGAGAGATGAGAGAGAGAGAGAGAGAGAGAGAGAGAGAGAGAGAGAGTGGATGAGTGAGCGAGTGGAAATGGGTGAGTGAGCGAGCGAGAGAGCAAGTGAGAAAGAGAAAGAGAGAGAACAAACGAATAAATTTATTGAATAGGCCACCGGCCCATTTCAAGTGTACAGTGTCATTGCATGACAACACATTACAAGTATATAGTAACAGTACATTTCAAGTGCGGTGTCAATACATGCCAATACATCCAAGAGAAAATAATTAACAGATATAAACGCTGTCCTGCTTCGCGGACTCAAGCGCCTCCTATCTACGTTTGAATGCCTTATACAAAAACATGCTAGTTGATCTTATGGTCTTCATTTGCTTACTGGACATTAGAGATGTTACTGGTTCATCTACTTTGAAATCTGAAGAAACAAATAAGAAACGTTCCCTTAAATCATGCAATGAAGGACAATAGAGAAGAAAATGAGTCTCTGTTTCTTCTCGTTCTCTGCAGAGCGGACACAAATTCGCATTTCCCAGTCAGTATAAAATCTGCAAATAAGTTTTCCTCTAATATTTCTCAAGAACGCTTTTTCGTTGGTAACCCGCTGGTTTGCCCATACGATTTCACAATCACATTCTACCAGTATCTTCTTTATTTTGGTTGCCCAAAATTCTTCATTATTTGATGTGGGCAGCATCATCTGATATACTTTAAAGGGTAACCTACTTTCGTCCATTTTCAAGATTTTAAGCCAGTACTTGACAATGCGTAACTTGGCGTTGACAGACAGAAGGAAACGCCCAGTGTCCCCATAGATCATATCATTAGGGGTTCGTGAAGAGACATTTAAGAAGCTTTTCAGAGCATGTAGATGAACACTTTCTACGGTGTGACAATCATTCATTCCCCAAATTTCAGCTCCATACAAAAGAATCGGTTGGATCTGTGCATCAAAGAGTTTTAAATATACATCCGGTGTTACCTGCGAAATTTTTCTCAATGACCTAATTAGAAGTAAAACAGCAGCTCTCGCTCTACAGACCAAATCATTTTGCGTCTCTTTTGAACTCAACTTTGTAGATAGTATGTTGCCAAGATACTTGTATCCGCTTACTACCTCTAGTTGTACATCACCTAGATGCCATCTTTCATGTCCAGCTAAATGTCCACCCAGTCTGTAATGAACTACTTTCGTTTTGAGAAAGAGGGAGAGAGAGAGAGAGAGAGAGAGAGAGAGAGAGAGAGAGAGAGAGAGAGAGAGAGAGAGAGAGAGAGAGAGAGAGAGAGAGAGAGAGAAGAACAGAGCAGGAGAACAAGCCTTCGTTTTCGCATATCGTCCACTTCATCAAATCTAGGAACGTAGTAGGCTACCAGCAGACCCTTTGAAGCTTCTACCCTACATATTTCACAAAAATGCAAAGCTATTGATATGTCAGTGTCTGATAAACCAAAAGCTGATAGCTGCGATTGCACGTGGTCACGTGACCATCGGTCAGAACAGGTGGAGAGGGTGGGACAGTGGAAAGACCGAAGGCACTGTCTGTTGACGTTCTGCATCCTCAGCAACCTCATCTGCCCGTGACAAAGACTTAGGTGCCGTAACATTCGCTGAAGAGATAATGCATACAAAAAACCGGCAAAAATACCTGAAGTTTTACGGAGATTTTGCAAGATCGCAATCACACACACGCGGACGCGCGTATTCACACACACACACACACACACACACACACACACACACACACACACACACACACACACACACACAAGCACACACACAAGCACACACTTACATACACACACAATCACACACTCCCTCACTCCCTCACTCACACACACACACACACACACACAAACACATACAAACACATACACACACACACACACTCACACACTCCCTCACTCACACGCACGCACGCACGCACACACACGCACACACACACGCACACACACACGCACACACCACATAATGACACATACCTCATCATAAGGCACACACCGTACCACGCGCCACACACGCTCATGAGCGCACACACGTTCCCTAAAAGTGCACTCGTGGGGATCCAGGCCCAAAGCGGAGTTTTGCCAGAGGCCACGAGCATATCACAGGCAGCAGCGGCCTAGTCACAGGTACAAGTAGAGGTGCTCGTCTTCATGCAACTTTTCAACCCCGGCTTCTCCAAGTGCATTTTCACCTTGTTTCATTGGGCCACTGAAATCTCATTCCAACGGCACACCCATATCGCAGGGTAGCAAGCAGCCAGGATGTGGATGAACGTGCTGCAGTTCTCGTTCACAAGTTTCCACCTCAGCCCCCACGACATGGGTTTTATTCCTTTGTGAAGAGAGGTGATGTGAGCTTCACGACTGGACAATTTCACAGACCACTAATGTCTCAACAAAAGAATAAACTTTTCACAACAGATTCCTGTGTGTTTCTAACTGCCAGACTTTTCCCCCCGTGCAATTTATCTATTACTTAATGTATGTACATGTACGTATGTCTTGGCTCTTTTATAGCGCCAATATCTCACGCCCAGGTGCATGCTCGAGGCGCTCGACACAATTAGATACATTCTTAATAAATGGGTCTTTAGGCCGGATTTAAATGTCTGAAGCGATGATGACTTTCGGAGATTCTCTGGAAGGCCATTCCACAATTTTGGTTCTGCCTTTGACAACGCTCTCTCTCCAGACTTCCTGTTGTTGCAGCGTGGAACTTGGAGAAGTGCCCGTGACGACGATCTAAGATCTCTGCCATGTACATACATCATGAGAAGTTCAGTCAGATGCTTTGGGGCTGCTCCATTGACACATTTGTACACTTGGCACAATGTTTTGTAATTGATTCGACGGTGAATGGGTAGCCAGTGCAGGTCTGGTTTATCATGGGGCCCTTTGAGGAAATAAATAATGTTGCTCATTTGAGCGCGTATCTTCGGTGTCGGTGTCGATGCCTACAATAATATCTACTGCTGCAGCTACTACTACCACCACCACTATTACTACTACTACTACTACTACTACCACCACCACCACCACCACCACCACCACCACCACCACCACCACTACTAATACTACTTCTACTACTACCACAGTGGTGATGGTTGCCCGTCGCAAGCGACAAAGGCAGACTGCGCAGTTCAGTCTATCATCCAAATATGTTTGTTGATGTGGCTTGCCAGTCCGATACCCGAGCCACACTGACGGGGACAGTGGGGACACTGGAAGGCAGCTCTGAGATGCGGCCCTCCTTCTCTCCTTGGCAATGGCGGGTCGGCTCCGTCTGCTCTCCTCGACGGTGGTTGTCGCTTCCCTTGCAGCCGCCCTCCAGTTGGTTCGATCCTTTGCCAGGAATTCCAGATCTCTTGGTGGCATGCTGCCATGCCGGAGGCGCTTTTCACACAATCCTTGAAACGCTGTTTAGGGCGCCCTAGGTTTCTGTATCCCTGCTCCGTAACGCCGTAGAGAACCTGACGTGGTAGTCATGACTCGTCCTTGCAGATGATGAGGCCAGTCCATCTCAGCTGGGCTTTCATGATCAGGGCCTCGATGCTTGTGAGGCCAGCCCTCTCTAGTACCTCCGTGTTTGTCACTGAACTCCCATGGTGGATCGAAGGGAGAGCACTCCCATGGTGGATCGAAGGGAGAGAACTCCCATGGTAGATCGAAGGGAGAGCATATGAAATGCCAGAAGTTGTCGTACGTGTTTTCTGTACCGTGTCCATGTTTGCCCGCTTTTCAGCACAATGGCTTGGTACACTTTAACCTTGGTAGACAACCCAATGTTGTGGTGACTTAGCACCCGGGATCGGAGGCGACCAAGTGCCTGCCTAGCCTTGTAGATACGTGCTGTGATGTCCTTGTCCAGGGAGCCACCAGTAGAGATTATACTCCCCAGGTAGATGACGGAGGTGACATTTCAGCTCTGCGGAACCGTTATGTACACTTGGGGGGTCAGCAACCCCGCCTGAGGCTGGCTGGTAGAGGACTTTCTTCTTGCTTAGGCTGGCGGTAAGCCCCAAGAGCTGAGCAGACTGCGCAAAGTGGTCTACGACGAGCTGAAGATCAGTCTCTGTGTGCGCCATGAGGGCGCAGTCATCGGCAAACAGGGCCTCCAAAATGATGAGTCGCTTGAGGATCTTGGCTCTGGCGTTCAAACGACGCAGGTCAAACAGCAGGGCCGGATCTAGGGGGGGTGCTGGGGGTGCTCGAGCACCCCCCCCCCAAAAAAAAACAAAAAAAAAAAAAAACCTCCGTGGCAGCCGGGAGTTGGGGGAGGAGGGAGGGGGGGGGGGTGGTTGCTCAAATATGTTGATCTACTTCCCACCTCATCGGATATCGGCACACTTTGCTTGGTAGCAGAGACAGTATAGTTAGTAAAAAGCTTGGGAAGGAGGGGGGGGGGGGGGGGGGGGCTAAAAGATGCTGGGCCCAGATGCTGTACTACTCTCCACTTGGTATAAGCACACTCTACTTGGCAGCCAAGGTAGCTGGGGAGGGAGGGGGGGGGGGTGCTGCTATAATTAAGATGCCTTCCTTTTGCTACTCGCACAGACAAATCAAACCCGGGCAGAGACAGGAAGAATCTGTGACCAAACAAAAACTCTTGGAAATGACCGCACTGCCAGATTGCACAGATTTGCACCATTTTTCTCAAAATTTTCCGGGGGGGCATGCCCCCGGACCCCCATAGAGGGGCGTGCCTGCTTCGCAGGCACGCACTCGTGGCTTCGCCACTTCGATGAGAAGACCCTAAAACAATTTTAAGCACCCCCCCTCAAAAAACTTTGATCCGGCCCTGACTTGATATGTATTATCTTTTTCTTTCTTTCCAGCTATTCAGGATTGTTTATTCTTTGTGAGCACGGACAACTTGTAAGACAGGCAGCAATAGCTAAAATCTCTCTTTGATAAATTAAAAAAATCAGTCAATCAATCAGTGAATCAATCCATCCCTCCTCCTCCCCCTCTCCCACCCCCCACTCCCACCCCACCCCACCTCCCCAATTCAATTCACCCGTACACTGTGTTGCTCGCTGGGAGCAGAAGATTGCAAGAGTTGCATCCCTGTCATTTGGGGCGCAAGATTGAGGGAGACAACTCCGATAGCCTTACAACTACTGAGTGCGGCGAGACGGCCGGATGGGGTGCAGGACGGCGTCTCTCGTGGCAAGCAGTGGCAGGCTCTGGGGATTCACTCTTTCGCGATGCGTAGTGTCATAGGCTAGACGGTGGTTTATCTTTAAACGTAGAGCGTGACCTACTTGTATATGAATGACATGACGTTTTCACCCGAAATATGGGTTTTCATCGTTTTCTTTCACCTTATTACTCCTTCGTGCACTGCATTGGCTCCCTATGACTATGTGTTTCAACTTCTTCAATCAACCACACGCACTCAAAGAAATTCTCACTGTCTACACCCCCGCTAGAAATAACCGTTCAGCTGCAGACACCAAAACGTTAAATGTCCCTCGTCGCAAAAAGAAAAGCCAAGGACAGCGAGCTTTTTCTTACATCGGCCCTGTAACGTGGAATAGCCTACCTTTCCCTGTCCGTCACTCTGATTCCATGTCCCAGTTCAAAACCTCCCTTAAGACACACCTGTTCCGGTCAGTCTTTCCTGACGAGCAGTGAGGTGCTTCACAAAGCGCCTCTTTTATGTTTCGTGTTTTGTTTATTGCCTGCTATGTTAATTAATTGTATTGTATTTAACTCTTCTTTTATTTTAACTGTACAGTGTGCGAGAGTTGGAATGCTTTGTATATCTATGAGTGTGGACTTTTCATGGCAAAGGGAAGGTATGTGCGTACAAGTAATCTGTATTATTATTATTATTATTATTATTATTATTATTATTATTATTATTATTATTACCCTATCAAATGATACTTTCATCTACAAATGTTTGTGTAATCAATCACACGCAACAAATACAACAATCTTTGGGTCCGAGATTTCCCGAAACGCTCATCGTTACAGCCGGCTAATCACAGTTAGAATATATAATCTCGTGTTTTTTTGCTTGAGCTGTATTCACTCCTCTGTTATGTTCCCTTTCCCGTGCCCTTGCGTGCTTGAGCTCTTCTCAAGCCTCAGGGTTAGATATGTGGTGAGTTGTCAAACTCTTCAGTATGCTCCTGAGGAAAGCGATCAGCCGAAAATTTGAAGCTGAGTAAAGGGTTGTTTGTTTGCTTCGTATTTGCAAATGTTTCCTTTTTGTACAGGTAAGATCGAATTCAGAGAACGAGACTCAATTTCATAGCTATAATACTTGTGTAAAATACGGTTTTTCAAAACACATATATATTTTCCTGTGATGCCAGGGATAAGACGCGCTACAAATGCTGCATCTTGAATGTGTTAGCGTTCTTTGGTGCTTGCACTTCAGGCAGGAATGCTGACCACTGAGATCAAGCCATCCGCGGCAGCTTAGTCCTGAAGAGTCCAGAAATACGAAATTTTCGAAATCTTGTAAAGTTTTTTTTGGAGGGTGGGGTGAGGGTCCATGAGCTTCATTAAAAAATATAATTAATTTCCTTGCCTTCCCTCACCCCCACCCCCACCCCCCACCCCCACCCCCCCTTCCCCTCCTATTTCCCCTTTCCGTTGCGACTTTTCACATTGCCAATTTCTTTACAATTCAGGATTTATTTATACGAGTAAAAAAAAACACAAACAGTTAAAAAAGATTTCTATCGTTGTGGATATTGGTGTGCGCGTGTGTGTGCGTGTGTGTGTGTGTGTGTGTGTGTGTGTGTGTGTGTGTGTGTGCGCGCGTGTG